>BROJ01000207.1:0-180417 GCA_026008555.1 Fistulifera pelliculosa | reverse complement strand
TCTTCGTCAGTACGGTTCCCCTCGTTGGATGCAAACTTTGCCTCTGTCTTTGCCTCTCTGCCTCAGCGTGGATTGTTCAAATTCTTCGCCATTCCACCTGCTCCTGCAATTGGCTCGACCGACGTTGTCGGACGCAAAGACCCTGCTCTAACTCCTCTGATGTCGGCAAACTGGCAAATTTCAAATGCTTGGAAAATTTGTAGAACCAAATTGTCCTTTTCCGATTGTCGAAGGGCATCGCAGAATACTTTGTTTCTAAAGACACCGGTCGTTGTCCAAAGAATCACACTGTTTGTAGCAATGTGGGATGGCGCGTGATGTTGATTGAGACCTGTCGAGGTTACCGCCCAGTTCCACATTTAAATTGGGTCTTTGAGTAAGCAAAACTTGACGGATGACTTCATCGCAAACCCACTGATCTTTGTAATTGGCAAAGTGTTCGTCAGTGAAGAGGTCGAACACGCTTCAGCGATTGCAAACTTGTTGAGCTGTGCATAACCTTTGAATCTCGGATATCTAATTATACCAATCGATTCAGATTTTTCGTTGTTTAATATAAGTCTTAGGATATCCGAGATGAGAAGATTTGAATGAGATACCGATGATCGAATGCTATGGTCGGCATCAACAAAAATATCGCGAGAATAGTCGTGATGGATGAGATGTTGGAGGAGTTTGCAATCCGCGTCTAAATTTTTAAATTATCCGTTGTGGTACGTTTCTACGTAGCCTACTAGAGATTATGACTCCTGGAAAACAGCTGTACCAGTACACGATGCAGCAGCACACGAAAAATGCTGCTTCGATCGAACGCCATCGTCATGGTCGCATCGGGATGTCCGGAAGTATTTATTGTATATCGTACCGGTTTCAGAACAGAAACATTGTTGCCGGACGCAGTACAGATGATTTTTGGTACAATTTTACACGGCTTCCATGCATTTCTTCGTGTCCCTAAAATCGGTGGGATGAGTTTGGCACGAAAAAAGTGAAAACTATGGGCATTGACAAGGCCAGCGTTTCCCACGAATTCAGTACTTCACTTCGATTGCTGAGATTCTCCGCTATCCCACTTGACGATGGAAATGCTGTTTGTGGATTTTGCATCCTTGTAAGGACGACGATGCAGATAACAAGTCCTGTGCAACCTACCAGATTACAAACACGATCTTCCGAACTGGCCTGTACTGCTCTCCGTGTCAAACTCCAGATGACGAACTAGAATACAAACCTAAAATGGAAGTAGTCTGAACAGTGCAAGAGTATGAGAGATAGAAAAAAATTTCATATTAGTCTAGTTTGAAGCTTTCTTTTCTTGAAATCAAATCCCGGTCGTGCGGTTGTTCCAGGAGTTTGGTAAAGTCATTTCCCGCGGCACGACGGAATAAATGTTCAAAGCAGGATGCGATGTGAAGTAGTGAGCCTTGATCTGCTCCATGTTCACCGTAGCCTTCACTCCAGGCATTTGGTAAATTTCCCGCAGATAATTTAAAATGGATGGGGTATGAGCGACCGAACGTGTATTGGTTTTGAAGTACACAACGTACACCTCATCAAATCTCAAAAGAGTTACGAACAGGCGAACATCGGCTTCGGTGAATTCATCTCCGGCAATAAACCGCTGGTTCTGTAGAATCTTTTCGATACGATCAAACGATTCCGTCAACTCGTCAATCGCAATGTCATACGCATCCTGCGTCTTGGCGAAGCCACAGCGGTACACTCCATTGTTAATCGTCGGATACACCCAATCATTCACATCGTTGATATCATCTCTCAAATGCTCGGGATATAGGTCCAAGTCCTTGTATTTGGCGAAATCATTGAATTCGGAGTTTAACATGCGAATAATTTCGGATGATTCGTTGCTTACAATAGTGTTGAGCTTCTTGTCCCACAAAATAGGAACAGTGTACTTGCCGTCCGTATCTCCGGCCTTTTCGTAGACGCCTCGAATGGATTTTGAACCACAGAACGGATCCGGCTCGTTATCCGGGTACGCCGCTGGGAACGGACCTCCATTTCCGTCCTTGTTTCGTAAAGGCTTCCCATTTGGATCACCAAATACCCATCCAGCATGTTCGTCTTCTTCGGGACGAGTTCTTTGCCATGTTGGATGGACTATTGTGATACTAATAGAATCTTCCAGACCTTTGAGTGCGCGTACAAGCACAGTACGATGAGCCCATGGACAAGCATGTGCGACATATCTGCACAACCGAGGGAAAAGGAGACACAGAAAATAATCGAGTCAGATGCGTGATCCGATGGCAATTTTGAAAATAATTCGATAACAAATAGACTTACAGATGGTATCGTCCTCTCTCTGGGGCAAATTTAGCACCCGGTGCTGTGATTGAAATTAAAATGATAGTTCAGATGAATGAGTATTTATTTCAAGAGAAACTACTTCCAATCATTAAATCAATAAACTTACCTCGACTGACCCAGTTTCGCCAAGAGGCGTCTTTCCGCATAAACTCGCCCTTTGCGCCATGCTCGTCCAGCGCAGTGCGCACAGTCATCGGTTTAGAGGCAGCAGTAATAGCTGTTGTCGAAGTACGTTTCAAAGAGGGCGAGCGCGAAAAGGCGGAAGAAAAGGAGGTAACGGCGAGGAACATTGTGAGTTGAATGAACTTGTTGATGATGGTAAGCATGACTATTCGACAAGTTGATTGAGCCACTCACTCATTTCTCGATCAGTGAATTATATTCAAAGAAAAGAGCGCTTTTTGTGAGCAAGATTTGTTTGACAGCAAACAGTAAATTGATAGATAGATTCTCGTCGTCAAACTTCTTTTGATATTCCTCGCCGCCGAGCCTTTTTTCGGTTCGCTTTCGATGATCTTCCTGTTTTCGATGGAGCTGTAAAGTGCACAATGTTGGTTTATGCGTTTATGCTGTTATGCTCCAACAAGTGCTTCCAATTTCTAATCCGTCGCTTCGTACTATTGGCTATTGGGCTTGTAGGTGGTTCTCATCATACGTGGTGTGGGACAAAACACTATGCACATGGAAAGTAACAGACGACTCCAGCGGCGACATAAGCGGCGTTCCGTCTTTTCTGACTCCGTTTCGACTTGAAGTCTCCGCTCGCCGCTCGCCGCCCTTCGCTATCGGCACGATCGGCATGCCACTTTTCCTTTTTTTTCTTCGTGAAACTGCAGAGCGGCGAGCGGCGAAGAAATAGTGCAATGGCAATTGGGGACCGTCGAAAACCCCAATATTTTCGTCGACACGTTCGTCCTCCCACCGGGTTCATCGAAGTGTTGCACGCCGGCCTGCCCAACGGTCGAACTCGTTTGAATTTTTCGCAACGGCCACACAAGCAACAACAAGAACAAAAAATACAACCAAATTGACTTCGATTGTTGTTGACGACCGAAGTACAAGAACACATCATCTTTATGGTAAACTGCGTGTATCCTTTTGTTTAACTTTCTGGTACTCTTACAAGGCCGTGTTTGAATTGTGCGGTTGCGAGATCCATAAGTGAATAGGACACGAGGACCGGAGTAAATTTATACGTTACTGCAATCGGCTGTCGAATTCCGGCCGATTCATACGATTCGGTTTGTCGATCGATCTCCTTTCGTGCAGACCGTTCTATCCAGTGAACGAGTTCTTTTCATTGTTGCGAGTGACAAAGAAGACAACAATCAAACATTACAAGCACGGGAATTTTCGATGATAGGCAAGGAAGATTTTTCGCTGTCACACAGAGATCGGATATCAACCGATACACAATCTACAACGACATGCAGCGTACTCCATTTGGGAGATCCGAACCGCCGTAATGATAGGCACATGGTACGGATGCGGTTTCGCCAGCCGTTGCTGATGGTCAGTCTTTACTGGTCGGAATTTTGGGTGCGAACGCAACTGCAGTGCGGTCGCACTTGTCTCTCTTCGGAAACTCCGCTGTCAAAGAGGAGCAGTACGTACCTCTGCATTGGGGCCTGAGAGGGCCCGGTTGTAAGACCATTCTTACGCCGCTGGAGGGCCAGCAATATGGTGTGAGCTGACAAGCGAAAGCTTCAAAGCAATAGTATTCTCTTGAATACAAGAATGGCATTCCAATCCATCTGTTTGCTGGATCTTTCTGCGTTTGTTTTGGTTGGCACATATCAAATGTTCGTTGGATGAGCAAGATCCTTTTATTTCATTGACTCGCCTGACAAACGAGCAACAGAATCTCACCGTCAATGCTCAGAATGTTAAGTTTTGTTAATATGTAATAAAAAGTTATATATTACTGCTGGCCCGCTCTTTCATCGCCTTGGTAGGTACAGATGTGTGTACTGCGTGTTTGTTCATTTGTGCTATTGCTGTTTTGCGGTTCAACGACCGAATATGCAGCTAGTCGCTAGATAATCCATCTATCTAATTGTTTATTACAATCATTTCCAACGACTTTGACAATTCTTTTTCGAATGGAAACAAAGAAACTGCCGTACAAAGAAATTCTTTGACTCACGGTAGACGGTCATGCCGTGCAGAGAAATTCTTAGCCGTACAATCGCCGTCCAAAGAATTTCTTTGTATGGTAAAACTGTTTGAATGTGGTGTGTCCGAATAGCAAGTAGCTGGCTGCAGACAACACAGCACTCATGACTCATGGCCAACATGGTGAGTCATGGAACCGTTGATTTTGGCCAAAGGAGGACTAGTCATGACTAGTCCTGACAGGTCGTGAGCTTCGCGTAGGCCCAGTACGGGGCTCCGGGCTTTCGGCGGTGAGACATATTTCACGGACTGGTTAGGCAAGGATTAGGCGAGACGATTACTGGTCGGGTTGTAGTGGATTGCACGTCTCGCACAACACAACAGGAATTGTCTGCCGAATTACGTGATCGGCTTTCGCTTTGAATCGACGAAGTTTGTTTTGGTTGACGACTTTGTTCTTTCTCTTTTGGCGCATCATTTGAAATAGCTGTAATTTATAGCGCACATTCTTGAATATTCTTGATTCGACACGTTTTAACAAAACCACTTCCAAAGAATTTCTTTGTACGGTAAAATAATTACTTCCAATTATTTTGGGAGACCAAAAAGTCGGTCAAAGCCCGATCCGAACCACTTCCAATCCTTGGCTTTGAATGTTTGATGTGCATTCAAACAAAAATTATTACTTTGTAATTAACATAACAAAAGATCAAACGGTTACTAATATATTTAAATAAAGGTAAAGTTATTTGTCTTGATTAGCTTATTGTCCGTGTTTGGTGCTCTCATGATGTCTTTTCGACTCTTTTAATTAGCTTACTGTTCGTGTTTGATGCTCTTGTGTTGTTTTCTCATTGTAATCTCAACTACTAGTGCTTAACTCCTTGGTCTTTGCTTCTTTCGCCGTCTATTCATTGGGCTGTTTATATTAGACGATAATCTTTTGGATTTCTTCCTCTTGTCAGTTTCCAATCGAGACGAGAGAAATCCCCATCACCCGTCGAATCCATTTGTATGGTTGACTTTCTCGATGACTTCTTCTTCGGATCCTTTTCGTATTCCGTGGCTGTCGGCGATTAGGCGTGCTAGGGATTGCTGCACTGCCGCTGCGGCATGGTATGAATCGTCACAGATCTCACATAGCTCTTTCCACATGCTCCCCAATGTTTGAAACGTTGATGTGCAAGGGAGTTTCCAGTGATTGTGTCCAGACTGCCATTCTTTGATGCTCCAGCAAAGAATCTGCCTCATTGCCTCATCCTCAGTTGACAAAATAGCTTCATTATCCGAAGCCGAATCATCACTGTCGTCTGGACCGACACCTCCCATCGCCACAGACACAGAGTCACTGTTGGAGTTGTGCGATGGACAGTCACTGTAAACATCCGACAACTCGTAGGACGTCTCTGAACAAGCACTTCTTTCCTCCTCAATATAAGTGAGTGACTCTTGTGATAGATGAACCTCTTGGTCCAGGAAAGACGGTTGCACACTTTTGGCCGAAATCAGACGCTGAATTTGCGGATGTCCGAAGTCCTTGCAATGCCAGTAATTTGACTCCGTTACACGCGGGGTTTGCCAGGAAGTGTACTTGTAAAATAGACCGTATTCTTGTAGTAGCACTGATTCACAGTCCACTTCCGTAGCGCCTCGTTCGAAACCATAAGCCCGGGTGGCTCATTGTCAAGCACCTGTTGGTAAAGCTCGGTAAACTCTGCATCCTTGTTAAAGTAATAGAAGAAGTGATGGTGATAGCGAACAGCCACATCAGATGCCTTGGGGCTCTATCAACCAAGCACCAAGTATGGCGGCATGGAACACCCTTTCTCTCCCAACCTTTGCAGCTACAAGCAAGATAGAGGTACGATCTGTGCTTCACTAGCTTTACAACACGTGTTCTTTGAAACATTGGTACAACATGCTTCCAATAAGTGCCACTTTCATCCATTTTCTCGCTCGAGTAGTCTTGATAAGATCGGCGTTTGACGTAGAAGACACCGTCCTCTTTGCGATAAATTTCGTAGGATGATCTCGCCTTCCACTCCTCCATTGAAATCTTCTTTCCATACCCGGTTACACCAACCAAAGGATCGGCTCTTGAATCGGTGGGCTGCAAATCCAGTGCTGTGGCGCAGTCCCGCGTTTTCTGTTTCATGCGATGCTTGTGCAATCTAGTTGCGGCCATAGCTGCCACGTGTATATTGTGGCAAGGTTTTGGGCCGATGGCAGACCGCTTCATGCTTGAGTTCTCTGCTTCCACAGAGTTTGTCGTACGAACATCTCCACATCGGCGACCGAAGCGCTTGTAATACAAGAGCTCTTTTCGTGACCCTTTGAAGCTAACTTGGTAGTAATGCTTGAACGCCCTTATAAGCTCTTGACCGAGCTCGTCCTCGACCATAGGGTGCTCGAGAAACTCCCACAAACAGAGTAGGGAGAACTTGTATTCTTGGGTATTCTCGACATTGTCTGTAAACGACCAAAACCACTTAACCACAATTAGGTAGAATAGCTTGGCGTAGGTGGAATCAGCCGGTTTTCTCACCGAATTCGCAATCATTCCTCTATCGATCTTGTGCCAGGCACACAAGAAAAATCTTGAATTGGGCAGTACACCATTATTGATTGCATCTTGAAGAGGCAAATAAATACAGCTATCACCGTCCGTGAGCACCATTTCGTTTCTTTTCAACGATGACTTGGGATGCAAATGAGGAAGCACGGTCGACCACAACCAGTGAAAAACCCAGGAACTCTCATTCGGTAGAAGGGCTTTCATCACTGGAAAAGTTTTGTTGCAGCCGTCCTTGCCGACGACCATGAAGACAGGTCGCTTTTCAGAGTTGGTTCCAGACGTAACATCGGCGGTAATGACCTCCGGAAAGCAATTGAACAAATGCTGCTCCTCGGTGCTGGTCCAGGCAAGAGCAAGGAGGATTTTACCGTTGCCCACTTTCAGCTGGTTGCGAACCTGTTCAGCATACGACACAACAGACTGTCCGGCATTAGGCCAGGAGGAAACATCAACACATTCATCTGGAAGCATTGTCTCCTCACCGCTACAATTCACAGAAACACGGATCTTGGGAGGTCTGCCTCTGCCTGTTGTCCGCAACAAACTAGAATCTACCTCGTCGTAGATGGCAACAAAGGAAATGGAAGGATCCTTTTCAGATCCTCAATCAACTGTTCCGCAGCCGACGACCCAGGTGGTAGATCACTGGTACTTCTGCGAAGTTGTTCTGCTAGATAACGAATTTGTCGCGAAGAAAGATTCAAGCCGCTATGAGTTGACATCACAGCAGTTACTGCACCGGCGGTCACATTGCTTGCAACTTGAGCATGGATGAGCTCCAGCTGCTCACTGCTTACCCGTCCACTACTGCCTTGTATTTCACCAGGTCTTCGCTTTGAATGACCACAGTGAGTTAATGTTCCACTTCCTGTGGAAACAAACCACTGGTTATCCTTGTACAAAAGGGTAGCCGAAAACTACACAGGTCGTCGCTGTCTAAAGGACGGCCCGTCATCTGATTTTTCTTCTTGGACGATGATGTGTTGGGATCACCCTGGTTCTTCCATACCCTACCTCGGGTGCATTTGAACACGAGGTACCCTTGGTCTGGTTTTCGGTTGTCTTTGGTGTATCCGTTACTGAACACTTTGAAGCCATCTGCCTCACAGATGTCGGTCACTCTTGAAACAATGATGTCGCGAGATGCCTTTGAGTTATCACTGAGATCTAAGAATACACAAGGCATACCATGGCCTTGGCTCGCAATTACAGGGTTTGTCTTGACAAGTTTTGCATATTTGGAGCTCTTGTCCAAGTAATCGACCAGGTTGATATCGGTCTGAACAGAATGCCCAGTAATATCTGTCAGTTGCGCAGGGACAATAAGAGACTTAGGCGTCCAGGGGCCGTTCGCTGCTCGACAAGTCTAGTGAATGCGAGTGTGTTGTCGTTGTTCATCTTTAAACAAGACAATTGATTGCATCCAAGGTAATTATTGGTGATGGCAAAGCACGGGCTGTGAGTGTGAGAGCATTGGCTTGATGTTAGAGCCGTGGAGCCGTGAAATTTTGGATTTGTATCCATCATCTATTCATAAAACGTGATTGGCGAGCAAGCATATCTTCTTTGAATGTTTGAAATTTTGGAGTTGAAAGTGTTACACGTGGAAGGGGTTTCTTCGTGTCGACGAAAATGTTGGGGTTTTCTGTCGGTCCCCTATTGGTGGTGACGTCTGTATTTACAAAACACAGACTTCAACACTTTAAAGGATACTACTCAACAAGCAGTCTTGTGCATGTGCTGCTATGATTTGTACTTTTGGTACAGTACAAGTGTCAATAAAATAGTTTTTGAGTCGTACTTCGTGAAGAAGGATACTGCGTCATCTTGTGACGTGTCACGTCGTTTTCTTTCCATTGTCACTCCGTTCTTTTCCCTTCTCGTCTCTCCCTCGCTGCAAAATTCACCGTGTAGGCGAAGGCAACCTAAATCTACCACGAGAAGAACTAGGACACGAAATTTTCTCATTTTCTGAAGTATTTTTTACCAGTGAATGTCTTCACCAATGGCCAAGCGATTTCTGAATTTCCTCCCCGTGGTCAATCGCAGCCCGAATGTGATTTTGGATTTCTCTTCATGCTCATACATCCACCTTTTGTACCGCCATTCGTCCTGCTAATCAATCATCAACAGAAGAAGGAATAATACTCTATCTAGACTAATCATCTTTGTTCACTTCGTCATCGTTCAAATTCGTCCAAAACGCAATCGAATGTTGAAAATCCTAACCTTGGTCAGACGATGCTAAAATTTGCCGCCTGTCTGTGGTCCGCCAGAGGATTTGCCAAAACTCGAACGGTGAAACACTCGAAACCTTTGGCCTTGACATCAACAACAAAATAACAATCTGCTTGAAAGTTGCTGCAAGTTCAAAAGCCGAGTAACCGATTCAATTTGGAAGGATTGCAACCACAGGCAGTTCATTGATCAATAGCGCAACATGCCGCGAGTTCCAGGACTTCAGCAGATGCGTAGAGCTGCTACAGCTCGATGGATGTCAAATAATAACAATACTCGACAGCAATTGCGAGGGACGCAATGCATTCAATGGAATACCAGCAACGCATACGCAATGTTTTCGACTCATTTCTCTTCGGAAAGTTCGGCTTCCTTCCTTCTTTTCCAGGCGTTACCGAGCTTTCAGCACAATTCCAACATGACATTAACCTGCCCGTCGGCTCCGGTCTCTACGCGACGAGTTCTAGACTTAGTCTGTGGGTTCTCCGACGCGGAGGATGACGGTGGGTAACGTTGCATAACGAAACAAATAAAGAGAAGTACAACCTATAATCCGATGAAGCGTAATACTAGTAGTCCTAAGTTAATTATTGTTGGGCTGTATAAACATTGAGATTGGTACTCGGATCACGTTTAGCCTTCGCTAGAAACCTTTGATAAAAGAATAAAACAATCGGAGTGAGTCTTTGAAGTTGCGTGCATTCCATAAAAGCAGCTTTCAATATCCCTCAGAAGGAAGTCAGCAGATACGAGAATGTATCGACATGTATTCATTCCGTCGTTAATTTGTAGTTATGATCGCGATATCATCACAGAGAGTAGGCTTGTTCAGGTTATACGAAACGAGTCGCTTACCTTTATCATTGATTATTTCGCAAGAGGGCATCAAACGGAAAAGCAAAACAAGACGAGTTCATGCTATCGCTGAGCAATCCTTCGTAATTCATTATCTGCAAAGAGGGGAAAGTCGAGCGGATTAAATTCGTCAACTTTAGTAAAAAGAAAATGTGAATCAAAAGCGAGCAAAAGATTCAATCCAATCAATCCATTCCGACATTCGACGATCATTCTCCACACACAAAATCGGCATAAAAACAGTAGCAACAGTTCAATAAAGTTCCTTACGTTCCGTCATCTTCCTCAAAATCGAAAAGCTCCAAGGCAATCGCTGGAGCCGAAGGACTCCATTGTTGTTGAAGGGTGTCGACCGATTGAATGGCCAGTGTTCGCAGGGCGAGTGAACGGTGCCGCCGTTCCAAGCCGGCCATTTGTTGTTCCAAACGCCTGCCGTGATTTCGGAACGACGAGACAACCCTTCGCATATGATGTGTCCTCATTTTTGTTTTGTGTATGAATGAAATTGGATAAAGAATAAACAAGGATCACAAGACCAAGAGACCAAAAGGAGAATGACAACAAGAAAGTGAGCGGTGACGAAAGAGATATATGAGCCGCGCGAATGAAAGACGTGCGACGCCAGACGAAACACGTCTTTGCGTCACCCGGCAAAAGAAAAATCCGGAGATCGAATGATTTTTGGAACGGCACACGCATTGACACGAAAACATTCACTTTCATTATAACAAACAAGACAGCGATCAAGAGGAAAAGGACTAGAATATGGCAACTAACATTGAGGAAGAGTTCTCGCAAGCCTTTTCGGCGCTCTTCTTGGGAGACGAACAAGTGGAAGGACTGGACGAGGATCTTGTCGATTATATTTCCGGAATGCTCTCGGGCAAAATCGCAGAAGATGAGGGCAAAGACCTCGATATTGTGCGAGAAGAAGTGCTCGAAGAAGTCCTTAATCCGTTCTTGGAGTCGGCGAACTGTCCGGAGCATCTGCAAGCAAAAGCGCAGGCACTGGTGGCGGATTTGCTGGCCAAGCACTTGCAATCGTCTGCTGAAACATCACAACCAGTGGCCCAAAAACTCAAACAGGGCATTGTATCCATGTCCTCGGATTTAGGAAATGCAGCCGAGCATGAAAATGACGCCAATCGATTCTTGTGGGGCACCGAAGGTGGAATCAAGGCCATGGCCAACGACTTGATTGATGCGCATTCGGACAAGACGTCCGCCAAAGACAAACGCAAGGTGCGAAAAGTGGAAGCCGAACAAGCGCGGAAACTCTTGTCCAGCACCAACGACGAAGATGTGGATGGTTCGTCCGGTGGTTTGGTTCGTATGAATTATCGTAAAGTGTCGGGAAATGCGGCGGCCGACAAGGCGCGGGATGTGCAAGTTCGAAATGTCACGATATCACTCGACAATGGAACGGTTCTGTTGGAAGCGGGAGATCTCAAGTTCTCGTATCAACGACGATATGGTTTGATTGGCGAGAATGGAGTCGGAAAAGTATGTATTGTTGATGTGGATGTCGTCATTGAACGTTGTGATAGGAAAACTCACTTTTTATTTTTCTGCAGTCGACACTTTTGCGAGCCATTGCGCGAGGACGGTGTGGAAGGGTTTCCCAAGCATTTGCGTGTTTTGCATGTTCGACAAGAGGTTCCCACGCACATGGCAACGGATTTGACGGTCATTCGCGCTGTTCTGGACAGTGATATTGAGCGAAATGAATTGATGCACCAAGAAAAGGAAATACTGGCCAAACTGGAACAGGCAGGCGATGAAGGAGGATTGTCGCTTCAAGATAGGAGAAAGAAACTGACCGAACAGAGTGCGGAAATGAAAGAACTATCGGGAGATTTGAAAAGTTAGATCAAATATACGCTCGGCTGCAAGTGTTGAGTTCAGATTCGGCCGAGGCACGGGCCTCGATGATCCTGTCGGGTCTGCAATTCACTCATCAAATGCAAACGTCTCCTATTTCGTCGCTCTCTGGAGGTTGGAAAATGAGAGTGGCATTGGCCGCAGCTCTATTTATTGCTCCTGATATCTTGATGTTGGATGAACCGACAAGTAAGTAAAAATGAGGTCGAACATCGTCGTCTGCATGTATATAGTGGATCTTACTTTGTTTGCCCTTTGTCACTCGTCACAGACCACCTTGATTTGGAAGCGGTGTTGTGGCTGGAGAGCTACTTGGTTGACTACAAACATACTCTTATTGTTGTTTCGCACGGTACGTTTCTCGTGAGATTTGTTGCAACTCGAACTAGGCATTAGCTCATCCTTTGCTGCACTCCCTTCTGACTTTAGATCGCGGGTTCTTGAACTCGGTTTGTACGGACATTATGGAGCTCAAACACAAAAAACTGACATATTATCGTGGTGGGTTTGATGACTATGTCAAACAAAGAGATGAGAACACTCGAAACAAAATGCGAGCGTACCAAGCGTATCAATCAAAACGAGAGCATATGATGGAGTTCATTGATAAATTCCGTGCCAACGCGAAACGAGCAACTATGGTACAAAGTCGAATCAAAGCAGTGGAGAAGATGGACGCTGAAGCTCCAGAACTAGTCGAGGCCGACCAACTTTGGAGATTCTCCATTCCCAATGCTGTGCCTATCAGTCCTCCTTGGATTGCTATTAATGATGTCTCATTTGACTACAATCCATTACGAAGCGATGGAAGTAAAAAGCCCGAAAACGAGCTTCTATTGCAGCAAGTCAATTTCGGCGTGGCAGCTGATTCTCGAATTTCAATTCTAGGTGAGTCATTGTTTGAGCAGTTTGGTGAAAAGTAGCTTCGTGTCTTACTGACTCTGCACGCGGCATTCAGGGGCTAACGGACAAGGAAAAACCACATTGCTAAACTTGATCATGGGGAACCTAAAACCTGTAAAAGGCTCCGTTTCCATAAATCCCAGTCTTCGGATCGGCCATTTCACGCAACACAGTTCTGACAACTTCAATCTCAAGCTTTCAGCATTGGAGAATCTAATGGATATGTTTGATGCCGAAGATCAGGAGATGCGTAGCTTTCTGGGGAAATTTCAAATCCAAGGCAATGATGCACTCAAACCGATGATGTTGTTAAGTGGAGGCCAGAAAAGCCGCGTAGCGTTCGCTGCGCTTGCGTATAAGAGACCGCATGTACTCGTCATCGATGAAGGCTCGAATCATCTTTCCATGGATGCAGTGGACGCCCTTGTTGAAGCTGTTCAGGATTTCAAAGGAGGTGTTCTTGTCGTCAGTCACGACCAGTACTTCGTATCAAAACGTGCTCTGAACTCTGGGTTGTGCATGAGGGCAAAGCGACAAGATTCCGTGGTGACTTTGATGAGTATAAAGGTTTACTGCTGAATTGACTCAAAAGCGAGTGGATGAAAGTATGAAAAAGATTGGAATGATGGGCGTCTAATTCGTCTAAAGTTTACATTCAAGAGTGAATAGATCTACCCTAGCATTTCCCTACTTTAGTCCTCAATTTCGGAGAGAAGAAAGTTCACCCATTTTCTCTGACGTTTTCCCCTTCAGATGCTCCACATCTGCTTTTGGTGGTGGCAATTGCGCAACGGAGTGTACTATTTTGCCGAAAGCTCCTTCGTCCACCAAGTGAACTTTCTCCTTTTCTTCTTCCGTAAAATGGAGTAGATTTGCCATGACTTCCAGCACTTGGCGACGCTCCTTTGCTGCAGGCTTAGAGAGCCAATCAAGAAGAATGTTTTTCATGATCGTTCTGTCAATGATATCTTCCTGCGTGGATTGCAGCCGCTGTATCGCTTCGTCCAGAGATCGACGCATCTGCACATTATCAGCTTTCAAGTGTTCATTCCTCTCTTCCATCTTTTTACTTCCAATCTCACTTTAGCTACCTCTTCGTTTGCTTCCATCTTCATCCGACGAATAGCTGCTTCATTTGCCTCGTGTGTAGCTTCAAGCGCCGCTGCATGTGCCGCCGCTATGGCTTCTTCCATGTCTCGCCGTTGATCTTCTAGAAGAGCTAGTTCGGCGTCTCTTTCACTTTGAAAGGCTTCTAGCGCATGCTGTAGGTTTGCATTTGCTGTCATGACACGCTCTGTATCCGCTCTAGCCACGTCGATGTCAGCATGTGCAGCTGTGAGTTGTCGCTTTAGATCGTGAACCTCGGCTGTTAACGCAGCTCTCCGATTCCAGTTGAGCGGATGTCGCAGATGTTGTCTCCGTGACGGTCTGTATTTTGGCAAGGTCTCTATCTCGGTCCTCTCGCATCATTCGTAGTTCCAGCTGTACAAAATGTTTCTAAATGAGCGACACCTTTCGACCATGAAATAATACCGAATCAAGCATACACGTACCTTCAAGGCAGTCAACTTTTCCGAGTCCGCCTGTAATTCTTCTACCTTCATTTTCAATTGAGTGCACTGTGCCTCAACCACTTCGACATGCTGGCGGAGTGATTCATTTTCAGCATGTAATTCATCCATCTCTTCTTCCACCTCTTCCACTCCTTCCTTATGCTCTGTCACTGTCGACTGCAAGCTCTTGAGATTTTTCTTGAGAGCAGCCACTTCTTCATCTCTCTCGTCCAACAATGCCATGGACCGAGCCAGCTTGTCGTCTGATATTCGCAAAGAGTGCTCCAAAGCCCTGGCTTTGTTGCTAAGCTCAACCTCTTGCCTCGCTTGCATTAGTTTGGCTTCTCGTTCAACAGCTTCTGCACGCCTTCGTGCATCCTCCAGTTGTCGATCCAACTTTTGCTTTTCCTGTTGCCGCTCCACTTGCTCATTTTTCAACTGTCGTTGTGTAGCGCTCAGTTTCCCTTCAAGCTCACCACGTAACAGATCCAACTGTTGTTGATGCTCCTCAGCAGCCGCCTCTAACAATCGAGCTTCTTTCTCTTGAAACTGAATCAAAAGTGCTTCGTCGTGACTATTGTTTGTATTCTGTGAACTTGACTCTGTCATCATCTGTTTCCGCAGCAATTGTACTTGACCCTCGGACTGTTGCAGTTGGTTTTCTAATTTCTGACAATGACGGCGGAGCTTTTCAATGAAAGATGCGTCTTCCATGTTTAGCGCCGGCGGCACAGGTCGAGCCTGACTGGTCGTCGGCGACGATCTCAATGGATTAGGAGGCGTTGGGGTGAACAGACTGGTCGTGGAGGAGGAAGCTTGAAAGCGTGACGCTGCGTTTGTCCCGGAGACGATGATTCACTAAGAGACGTTGCAATCGGGTTTGATTTGGGCGATGATGCCTCCTTCAACTGCTGCACCTCTGTAGCTGTTTCAGCAAGTTGAGATGCAGAAGATTCGTCCGTGTCGTCTTCATTGTCGTCTTCCTCCTCCTCCGACTCATCGTCATCCACGCCAATGTCCTCATCCGAATTCGCCAATGGAGGAGCATACAAATAAGACGGTCGCTCATTGTTATTGTTCCTCGGACTGGTCTCCATAACAGGTTCCTGACGACTCCTACCAGGCAAATCACGCGCCACTGGCTTGGTCACTTTGGGCGTATTGGGTGAAACCGATCCTTTTCCCGAATCAAACTCGGACGCCGTGGTGGTTCCGTGGGCATCATGACCTTGGAGGTCGCCGGGGATCGTTTGGACTGCGAAAGATCCGAAGCTGTTCTCATCTTGTGCTCCTGACTGTAGGGTGACAAAGGCGGCAGAGACGATCGGCTATTGAAAGGTGTCTCGTTCTTACTTGAAACTTCATTATTTTGTGTCTCGCGAATATCCTGGGATTCCTGATTGCTGAATAAATCCAAACGATTCGTGTTGTTGCCTTTCGGTTCCGCAGTTGCAATTAACTGAGCCGCGTGTCGAAGCTTGGCACTGGGCGAAATGGGAATTTGGTCATTGATATGCAACGCACTGGCTTTGACGTGCGTGGTTTCATAGGAATCACTCCAGTCATTATTGTTGATCAATGGAGAGGCTTTCGATGTAGATTGATGCTGTTTTCCATAACCCTCCGTCGGAATCAAATCAATGACTTCTTCTTCTACTTCATCGTCATTCGCAAAATTCAAATCCAACCGAGGATGTGAATCGCTGTAATCTTTCTGTTCTCGATCCAGCGCTTTTGTAATGAGCCCTACAAATCCAAACGGAGCTGAATCGTGTTGTTGTTCGGATCGCTCCGATTCTTCTTCTCCATAGTCTTCGTAATACTCGTCGTCGTCACTGTATTCCTCCTCCTCATCGGCCGCCAACACAGGAGCAATCGCACTCCCAAGTTGTTCCATTTGGAACCCAAATTCTTTAAATTGCCCCACATATTACTACTAGTCTATTGTTTGATAATTGTCAGTCAATTGCTTTGTTTGAAGAATAATATCATTCCATTGGAAAGATTCAAGACAACAGGAAATGACTGACTGATTGCAATGGAAATATAGTGTTGGGCGGTTCGCACGAGTTGTTTACGCGATGACCTCGTGTTGTCCTTTATCGTCGGAGTGTAGAGCAGAAAGTGGTAGACCGGTACCCGAGTATGTTTTGTGGATAATGTGAAGACATTTCGTTATTAGCATTTAATACCAGTTATGGGTACCATGTATGACCAAAAGGTCACTTAAAAAAACCCAACGCGGAAAAATCACGATCACAAGAACATGGCAGAAGCATAGATGGCAGCGAGAGAACGATTATTTGAAGCAAACATTCCTCCATTTCGTCGCAACAAACTCACATCTGAAGACACAAACCGCGCAATCATTATGTTAAAAACAAAATCGAAAAACAAACTCAGTTTAGCTCTCATGGACCAACAGTGGACCGTCGCACTCACACTCCTTGAACAAAAACCCAAACTAGCCGCGAGTCCGTTTGTTTTGCAAGGCTTCTTTGAAGGATTGAAAGACGCAACAGTCTTTCCGTTGCATCAAGCGTGTGCGTGTCCCAACGTCCCCGTTGCCTTTTGGAAGCCTTGATTGCAGCCTTTCCGGCTGCCTTGTACAAACCCGAATCGTCCTATCAGCGATTGCCGTTGCATTGTGCGTGTCGGACGGCCGCGCGTCCGGCTGTCGTAGAAGCGTTGCTTCGGGCGGGATCTGTGTATACCGGAGGAGACAGCACTCAAATAGACATGTGTTTGCAAAAGACAATTTACAACGACTGCCGATTCATTATGCTCTTTCGAACGTTGCGCAGGCTGCGACGATTCGATTGTTACTAGACGCTTGTCCTGCATCTGCACATGCCATCGATCAACGCGGCTGGACGCCTTTGCATGTAGCAGCCAGTGTCGGTTGTAGTTTGCCCGTGTTTGAACAATTACTCGCGTGCAACCCGCAGGCGGCGTCTTTGGCGACCATCCAAGGGAGTTTGCCACAACATGTCTTGCACAAGACGAATCCAAATTATGTTGCCATGATGCGATTGTTGAAAGATGGTGTTGCGCGCAGCGACTCCATGCCGTTGCAAGCGAATGATACGACTGCAAAGACGATTAGTCGCTGTCGCTCGGCAGATGAGGATGCGCCGTCGTTGAGAAACGAGCGACAGTTTGATAGTAACGAACAATCACAGCAACGTGACTGGAAAGAGCTGCTGGTGCATCGCAGTGCTTTGGTATGAAGCATGCATAGAGGTATGTACTGTACACATCGCGCCTCCGCATGTCGTAAGCACTACGTGGTTTTCCTCAAAAGTACACGGATCGACAATCGACTAGCGAAGCTCGACTATCCACGACAACTCGACACAAAAAACATAGACTGCTGCCGGATGTTTTATCGAGTTCAAAAAACTGAGATTTTTCAAAGAAACCCCAGCGACACTTGTTAGATTGTTCGCAAACGACCATGGGCGTTCCGTGGAAACGAAACAACACCTAGCCGAGCCTCTCGAGCAGGTATGAATATTTGCTAAAAGTTAGACCTAGCTCTTCTTTCATACGTATTTTGTGAGCCGTAACTGCAAATTTTCCCCTAACTAATAATGATAGCACAACGAACGTCAAATACAGCTAGAGTTCAGTGTGCGTTCCCTCGGTTGCATTCAATTCCGCATACGTCCTTGCTCCGTGTTTCAACAACACTCGCTGAATCTCTCGAAACGCCATGTACCGCGCATCCTCATTCGTATGATCCTTATTGTCCTTGTAATTCTCATCAAACGCTGTGAGTATCCGCTGCACAATATCCAAGGCCGTCTCGGGCAGTGCACCATTCTCCATGGCATCCACATCCAAATTCGGATCCGCTCCGTTTTCCAATAAGAGTTGCACATTCTTCACATGCCCGCCGTACACATTCCAACTAAGCGGATGCATCCGCAATCCGTGCTCGTAGGTCGATCGCACATTGGGATCGGCTCCGGCTTGCAACAACGTTAGGGTGACGGCCGAGGCTCCGTAAATGCCCGCCACGTGCAAACAAGTTTCTCCGTGGGAAGAACGGAGGTACAAATAGTCGGGGTGTTCTTGCAGAGTGCTTTGAACGATATCAATGGCGTCGTCCGTGCAGGCCTGCATTGTGAAGAGGGAAATTGATTGTGTGAGGTTTCTTTTATATATCAGGCTGATTCCTTATCCGACAAACATCATGTAAAGAAACGAACCTGAAGGAATTTCTCGCTGTTCGTACTATCTTGTGCGTAGGATGCTTTCACAAGAAAACAACCAAGAACGCTAGCCATCCTCATCGTCCATCTCATCGTTCTTTATCGTTTTGTTTGTTTTGTGGGTGAAAAAGTTCGAACAAGCCGATGGAGTCCCGAATGAAGGCAGTCACGAGAAGCTACCGGAGTGCACGTGCCCACACAAAGCTCATACTCTCCCGTGTTACTTGGCGGGAATCTGGCGAGACCACGCATAAGTAGTAATAATAAATAGGCGCGGTCTATCGCGCATACGTTCTGTCAAAGCCGCAACGCAACACGCAACAAAGGTTCAACCACGCAATTACCCTTAAGCAACAACATCACAAAGCAGTCGAGCCCTCACCCAACTTGCTGCTTCAGCTGCGAATGTAGAGGAATATTGAACAATTATTTATTTCATCATTTGATTCGTTGATTCGTTGACACATACACGAGCTCGCAAATCCGAACACGCCTCTCCCAGAGTTTCACGTCGCGCGCGGTCCCAGATCCTTATTTTATTTCTGTTGAGAATCGTTCGACAACACAAACAAACAAACAAACAAACAAACATGACATTCGACGCCCCACCCACTCCGAAAACATCCAACGGAAAACGCAATACTCATAGCACAAACGAAGACCTGAGCTACTGCTTGCAGCGATCCTCAAACGCATGAAAGTGACTTCGGCCTCACCGGGCGAATTACGGTTGCAGCGCGATTTCAAACACGCCGTCTGTTGTGCCGGTTGGTCCCCGTCGGCAGCTGTTACAATGCGTGGAAGGTCGTCAGCGGCAAAGGAACGGGCTATACCGTGAAACAATGTATCGAAGATCCGTTGCATCTCGTGGTGCATGCGTCGAACAAATGGGCGATTTGGTTGGCCATTCCGCGACTGTTCCCCATCATCCGCCCGTCGTGTTGGAATGCAGTCGTCCCGTCGAAATTGTCTTTTCGACATCGCCCGAGGACGCCAAGGCGGAACTCGCGCAGAAACGAGGCGCCGTTGTACTGCGGGGATGGTCGCCGCTGATGCGATTGCACGAGATTTTGTCGCAACTGCTGGTTCCGTTGCTCGAAGAGCCCTTGTTGCATCATGGCTCGTTTGAAGCAGCAAGTAGCAGCATGCAAGAACCTACAGAACGCATATCGAATTCACATCATCACCTGCGGCATTGGTACGCCGAGGCAGATTCGGCTACCGAGAGTCGAGAATATTCGCAATGTGCCGCGACGAATACTCCAGATGACTCGATCTTGATGGAAGATGCGGAACCGTACATGCTGTTTCCTCCCAATCGGTTTGATTTGGGATATTGTCGAGAACCGGGAGAAATGATTGCTCGCGAGGATCACTCCTTGATGGCAATGCATGAGTGATACATGAATAATAAGGCTAGAGAATTTTGTTTAAGGCTATTTTACTCGAATTTAGGGTGAAGCGAGAGACAAGGGATACATTTTGCACTTCGTACAGTGCTATATTTCATCAAAGAAACACCTAACTTCACCACAAGCGAAGACGACTTAATTTCAGAAGAATAGGCATTATATATGATATAGAAACTATGTAGAAAAGAACTGGAAGAGAAGCTGGCTTACTCAGATTTCATCTCGAGCCGCTTGGCAACACGTGGGACCTGAGCATTCATCTTGCGTTTCGAAGGATCGTTTTGATTCGATACGGGAGAAACAGAGGCAAGCGATACTTCATCGTCCATCACGTCGAGTCCTGAAGCACCACCCTGATCGAGCGAATCCTGAATCCATTCACACAACAGGTCCGTGTGGGTGGCAAGCAGCAATGCGATGTACTGAAAATTCTCTGACGCGCTGTTTAGCAACGCGGAGGATACCAGGAATGGTCGCAAGAACAAAGGCTCTTTCACCAGGCTTGTCGATCCGTGGTAGAAACGATTCAACGCATAAAGGTTGTCAGTCGGGGACCCAGTTGACCAGTCTACTACTTCGATATTGCGGTTTCGTGAAAGCAGACGCTCCAGCCAGGAAATTGGAAATTGGAAAGAAGTATGACGTGATGTCTCCTCGAATGCGCGACCTTGCACAACAAATGTACGCAGCCCCTCATGCTCCTCTATGGCCTCGAAAATAGACTCAATGTGGAGAGCCCAATTCAATACATGACCGCTGTGGCTTAAATCCAAATACGAGAGCTTGGGGTTGGCGTGCCTTTGCCACAGGTTCTACATCGTCAATTTCAAACGGCTCAAAATCATAATCATCCCAATAGCCGATTGAGAAAGTCAAACTTTCAAGATGGCCTAGCTCAGCCACTCGATTAAAGAACGCAATAAGAAGCTCATTCCATCCGTCATCCTCTCCTCATGCAACAGTGCGTTCAGAGTAAGATCGCAAGTCACAATGTCAAACCCTTCAAAATCACCTGGAACAAGCCCCGCTGCGCCCATCCTGTCGTAGAGCAGCGCATTCACTTTTGCAGAAAAGGCAAAGGGCACTTTCGCCGTGAAGATAATCAATATGAAGGTTTTCAAGTACGTCGAGTTTCATGAGGCGCTTCAGATTGGAGAAACATAGAGAACAATACTCATCACTGGACATGCCAAGCGAGCCAAAAGAGCATCGTCATTTTTCCAGCACATTGACAAATTTTGTCCCGTCATCCGCGAAAGAAAAATACTTCATAAGCTTCAAATTCAAAGGATAAGGTCTTGATGCGAGAACGGCCGAATGTTCAGCTGTCCACAGCCCTGTTTGAAACTCAAACTCTCGTGTCGGATTCGAGTCCAATATCTGAGCCAGCTGCTCCGGTTGGAGGGCAACAAAGTCGAATTGGATCTCGGGAGTGTGTTCAGATTCATAAGTGCAAAGCTTTCCCGAGTCGCTTTCCTGCTTCAGAGACCAGAAGAATGTGGCCGTCTCCGCAATAGCAGCATCTGTTTTCCCATAAATCGCGCCAACCATGTTCCTTTCCCGTAGATTACAAAGAAAAGATATCGTTTCCATTCCAGACGAAAATCTGTGGAGTTCTGGATACAGATAAAAGTTCCGTTCTGTCGCCAAATAACACTTCTCCAATGCTTCTTCCAATCAATGTCGCTGAGGCAAGTCGGTTCGCGCTTGAATTCGTACAGGTCACGAATTCTATGTATTCTGGCGTTTGTCGTTTCGAAAGGCATTCTTTAGGAATGAGTCTCAAAATATCATCATCATCGTCATTCTTGATTATTGATTTTATTTTCTTGTATCGAGACATCTCAGCAAGCGGCGAGACGAGATGCGACGAGGCAGTAGAAATTTGAAAACAGCAATTTTGTGAATTTTCCGCAAGTGAAGATACGAGACGAGGCAGCGATATTTTCCTTTTGTTTTTTAAAAGAGAATACGAGACTGAGAATAGCAATGCAGACGCTCTCCCGAACCGTGAATTTCAACTTCGAGCAGCGGCTGCTGCGCACAAACGACCTGCCTGTCTTGGCTCAAGCGAGCTGGTTCGTCACATGCGAGATCCCGCAACTGATGACCATCGAAATGCCTGTGACGTTTACAAAGCAAAAGTCGACTTAGCGTTCAGGGTTTTGTCACGGCCACTTCAAACACAAAAGGGTTCGGAGTTTGAGTCGTCAGCGACCGCCGCGCGTTTTTTCTCACCCAAAACTCGCATTCTCGCTTCTCGCGTTGACGCTGACACCACAAAAGATCAAACAATCAATCAGAACGCTACATCTTTTGATTGCAAGCGCAGTATTTCAATATGACGACCCGCTTCCTCTTTTCTCGTATCCTTCCTGTGGCTGTTCGTTCCTCTGCCCGATCACGTGTGCCGCATGGTGTTTCACAGCTACGAGAATTCTCTATCACGGTGAGTTTTCATCAGTTGCTACTCATCGCTTGCTATTTCCTCGTTCTCACTTTCACGCTTTTCTTTCTAGTACTCGGGAGGGCAAGCTTCCGAAGGCCAGGAGGATTCTATGCCTCGGGAGGCGCCCGCAGTGTCGTCGATGATTACGCCAGTGACGATGAAACACGCGGACGCATGATTGCCTTGTCGCAAGATGTCGAAAAGATCGAACAAGTCATGACGGCTCTAGAATCGTTGGAAAGTCAGTTATTGGAGAATTCAGGCAACGGAGTCAACGGCAAGTCGATTGAGCTCAAATCAGCGATTAAGAAGCTCATGACAGATCCGAGTGTGTTGGAGTCGTTGAATCGATTCGAGCTGGAAGGACAGCCTGTGTGGGGACTGTCTACTCAAGAGCGCGAAATGATTATCATGGCTCGAGAGAAAGTGAATGGTTGTTAATTGTTTATCTATTCTACATAGTTTCATGGAAAAACGGCTCTAACTGATTGTGACCCTAGAAGTTGGCTTTCATTCGGCACAATCTGCGTAGCCAAAACTTCATCTCATTTGATGTAACTTTTCAAACATCTAGTGTTAAGTGTCTAATGTTCTTTAGTTAGTTATTTAATAATAGTATTCATGACGACATCTCGTTAGCAAAGAGATCATCCACATTCGATGACAGGCCTGAATCGCTCGAAAGCCGTCTCCAAACAGCAAAGAACTCTTTTGTATCGTCACTTGAGTCTGGTTTCTCGGTAATACTCTTCGTGTTATCAGCAGAGCGGAATCGACCGTTAAAACTTGTTGTGGGCGCTGACAGCACCGGCAGCGCCGCTGCTGGTAACCCCGAAAAGGCCGCCAAACACGCCGCCGCTACCAGAGATTTGGACGTCTACCTTGCTGAGAATCCGCCGTTGGTCATTGAATTCCACCTGACCCGATTGCTTTACTTGAATAATGCCGCTGTTACCGCCGTCGGATGTAAATAATAGTCGATTCATGTCAATGGTTTGCGTCGACATGGTGCTGTTGAAGAATTTCACGCCATCACCCTTCTTGTCCTGCTAAAAGCTGTAAACGCCACTCGCCCGAAAGGTTGTCTCGCATCTGATCGGGTGCGGCCAATATGAAATCATCGAGGTCTTGCATCATACTCGCTAACATCTCTTCCTCTTTCTTCTTTCGGTTCACTATGGGTTTCCCGTCAATGACCGCCACTGATTCCGGTTCTTCTACCTTGCTTTCGGCCTTCTTTATTTCTATTTCCAAGGCATCATCAAAGTTTCGAGCAATTGACCTAAGTGCCTGAACCACCCGCAATCGTGGAACTTCGCCACCCGCTACAGCACGCATCAGAACCTGGCGAGCCTCACGAGGAGATCGCACGACAGATTCTGTGAGCTGCTTGTAAAATCCCTTGTCCAGATCAATCCACGCAGTATTGTACACATCGTCGAAATTCTGCGCAATATTCGCCAGTCCGGTTGTATCGATAAACGTATTTCGAACCTTGCTCCTCGAAAAGGCCTTGCTTCCAAGATTATCTCGCATAAAGAGCATCGCTTCTAGACCGTACAGCAGTCGATTTGCGTTGAGCTTGATTTCTTCGATCCGGCTTTTGGAGAGTGTCCTATACACGATCGACGCTTCTTCCAATCTCCCGGATGCTTCATAAGCCATGGCAAGCTCAAGAAACACTTTTCCACCGACTTTACTATTACTCGAACAATACTTGGTCACCTGTTCCAAATCTGCTACTGCAGCAGAATACATACCCCGCTGCATCGCATAGGCTCCTTTCCGAAGTGCCAAGTCAATTTCGTCGGCGTGATCTTTCTCGGACTGCACGTCGATTCCCACTTTTCGCGGTATTGTTGTAATCGATTTCGTGTTGCCTCTACCGAAGCCTGGGACAGTTCTTCGTTGCTGTATCCTGGACCCACCCTTCGACCTCCTCCGTACGCTTTCGATATATCTTTGGGACGAGCAAAAGCTCCCCAGGATCCTACTTTTGGTTTGTAATATTCCACGTCTAACGTTTCATTCTTTTCCAGCTTCCTCCTACCCCGATGTCAATTGTACGGAATCACCAGTACGGTCTGTCGAGACAGTCGGTTCCGGCGTCTCTGTACGCTCTTGCTCCTCGGCAGCCATTCTTCGTTGCTCTTCTTTTTCCAGCATCTTTTGAGCGACCAATTCAACGAGGTCTTCTTCAGGAAGATCACTTTCCTCCTCAAAATCGTCAAACGAGGAAGGATCAATGAGTGATTGCCTTGCGCTTGGAAATGATGTTGGGACCGCTGTTATTTGTTGCGAGACAACGTCTGGTTCATTCTCCGCTACTCTTGGGAGAGACCCAATCAGTGCGATGCGAGTTGGTGTTTGTTCTGTAATGGTGCTTTCGCCCTCATCATCATCGTCGTCCTCATCCTCCATGGTGGTATAACCCAACATTTTGCTTTTGTTTTGCCCAGTTTTGCTGTATTTTCAATGCGTAACGATCTTCGTCGTCGTCGTCATCGTTATCCTTTTGTTGATTTTGCCTTCCTTTTGAGAGCAGCAATTTTCCGTCGAATTTCCAGCTCTCGTCGCGACAAGTTATTATTGTACAATTGTGTAACCCGTCTCGTGCCAACATTCAAAGAAGAAAAGGCACTTGCTCCAGAGGAGAAAAGAAGCGCGGCCAGCCAGAGGAGCGCCTCGACTCGCATTGTGAATTGCATGCTTCTTTGGAGTATAATTGAAAAGCAACAAATGTCGACAAAATCAATAATCTAATAAAATGGTTGCCTGACTCACTCAGCACCAGCCTTTTACTTTTCGTGTTGTGTGATTGCCCGCTCTTAGCAATGAATTCGCTTTTTTCAAGCAAAGAATCAAATAACAGGGAAAAAATGTTTGACACACAGTCTCCAAAAGAACAAGGCAATCAATTTGAGTTCGTGCTTCCGCTGTGAGCGATCCACAACAACAACTGCAACAAACTTATGTAAATAATGACACCGCATAGCGCACCTGCACCGCGGGTTCGCAGAATTCTCATTGTTTCACGTCACTATGCATAGAAGAGTAGTACTCAAGAAGGCCGTAGTGGACTGTCTGTCGGACAGGTACTGAAGTTGTTTTTGTTCTTCGCGCTCACACCATGGGTGGTGCCTCACAAAAGGACATTCTTGCGTATTATTTCACAACAAAAGGATGCACAACTTGTCGTCCAAGACTGTTATCAGATTAGTTGTTTTCTTCGTTTGGGTCACTGCTGATACAGGGGAAGAAGTTTCTACTTCGTGCAATGTTGAAGGCGAGTGTTCCAGAGAGGATTCGCCTGATTCTGTACAATTGTTCGGTGACTGTGTGTCGAGTCATCACCCCGATTGCGTCGACCAAAATGAACGAGACTGTCCTATGAAGGCTCTTTTGAACGCATGTGTCAAAATCCTGAAATCATGCTAAACGAATGTCCCTTCAGCTGTGGTTTGTGCAACAATTACAATGTCGAAAAGGGCCACGTCAAGACGTGTTACGGCGAAGTGCAACATGTCAACAACAATGAGCACGTATTAAATGTGATTCGGAACACACAGCTCTACATGACGCAACAAGTCTTTGTGAATGAAACGTTTGCTCGCATTCGGTCTTCGGTACGTCCACAAAAGTGAAAGTCTCATTCCCAGACTCGTTAATATTCCTCATCGTCTTGTTCGTTTTACACAGTGCAAGAATAGACACGTCAATTGCAGTCAATGGGCATGGGAAGGAGAGTGCGACAAGAATCCGAATTACATGAAAAGTAAGTCATGTTTTGAAGAATTCATGATTCCAAATACACGACTCACAGTTTCACTGTTGTAGAGAATGCGCTCCTGCGTGTCAGACTTGCGATTACCTCGACATTCGTCTCCGATGCCCGGTCGATGAATCCAAGCATACGACGAGTTGGAGTGAACCGGGGATTTGGATTGGTTCTTTTGGAGTGTCGTTCGAAATGAGACCTTACGGAATCTGTATGGTCTGACGGTTCTGTCGGGTCCTGCTGAAGCACAAGCGGAATATGGTGCGTCGAAGGATGTTACGACTCTAGTCCGTGGGTGCTGCAATTGGATCGCTTCTTGTCTTCCATGGAGAGTGAACGTTTCATTGACCTCGGACACGAGCTTGGATTCCAGCGCTCCAAAGACATTGGTCGCGTCAAATACGACGGATCGACTGAGTCGTACGAAAGTCAGTCTCGAACGTCTTCGACGGCATGGTGCACCGAGAGCTCCGTTTGCGGACAGGATCCGATGCAACGAAAAGTGACGCAACGAATCGAGGAACTGATACAAATACCAATCAACAATTCCGAAGCGTTGCAGCTTTTGCGGTACGAAGAGAATCAGTATTACAAGGTCCACCATGATTATACACCTCTTCACGCAGGAAGTATGGCAGGAGTTCGCATTTTAACAGTGTTTTGTATTTGAACGACGTTGGATTACAGGGTGGTGGAACGAACTTTCCTGCCTTGAATAATTTGACCGTGTTGCCCAAACAAGGGCGAGCTATTCTGTGGCCCAGCGTGCTGAATGACGAACCTGGCACGAAAGATATTCGAACGGAGCATCAAGCGTTGCCGGTGGAGCGGGGAGTCAAGTATGCTGCTAATGCATGGATCCACGAACGCGATTTTCGAACTCCGCTGCACATTGGTTGCGGAGTGTAAGAGACGTCTGGTTGTCAAACTGACTACTTGTAGTCGATTAATAAAGTAAACGAAATATATTCATAACAAGCAAGCATAAACTTGGCTAGAATTCCTTTACTGAACTAAACAAGCTCGACAGTAGCACCGACTCCCTCAAGAAGCTTCTTCAATTCGTCTGCTTTTTCTGCACTCAAGTTCTTCTTAATCACAGCAGGCACCCTTCCACCAAATCTTTCGACTCCTTCAATCCCAATCCAGCAATCGAACGAACTTCCTTGATGACTTTAATTTTGCTTTCGAATCAAAGCCTACTAATTTGAGATCAAAGGTCGATTTCACTTCCACTGCTGGCTTTTCGGCAGCCTTGGCGCCTCCTCCAGCGACGCGGCCACCGAAACCGCGATAATAAAATTCATTCTTTCGAAACTCTCCCGAGTTGACGATTGATGGCGTGCGACAATTCGGAGACGTCCTCTTTGGATAGTGTGGATGTTATACGAAGGAACAAATCGCGGGATTTCTCCGAACGAAAGGAGACATCTTGAGGAGCTGGAGCAGTTTCGGATGCTGTTGAAAAAAGACGGCTCGACTGTGACGCTACAATCGAATGTGCTGGCGGTGTTCTTCTACAGAGCTGACCCGCACGCAAAAGGCGTTGCGATACAATCTGACTCGTTGACATCTTTGTTGTTAATGCTATCTATTTGGCTGAACAACAAGAAACAATCACGTTTATTTGTTTTTGCCGTTGCATCGTTGCATCATAAGCTGCAAAATTTGAGTGTCGCCAGAGAAAGGGCCGACGTTGCGGGAGGTGGCCAGACAAACAACACGCAGAAAATCGGGTCCCGACTCCCGACTAAGGGTTCGTTCACTTTATTTTTTTCACAAGTCTATCATTTTCTACAAAACATCGCTCTAGGCTACCCGCTCATCAAGAACTATGAAAGTTGGATTATCTAGGATACCCAATCGTACGTTTTTTAAATCGCAAAACAATTTTGTAAGCACACATCATTACTGTGCAAACTTCATCTATCGGACGCCTCCTGGAGCTGGCGTCGCTGGATCATCCGGTGCTGCTGTTTCATCGGGAGCCGTCGTCGCGTCTCCCGCACCACCTGGTGGCTCGGTACCTGTAGAATCGGAGCCGTCGTCTAATGCAGGCTGCTCTCCTCCCGACGCCGTTTCATTTTTCTTCGATCCCGGCAGGCGATCGCTATTGGCTGCCGTGCGCCGACAGAATGTGCAACACGTTTGTAAATCGCAGTCAACACCAGCGCCATTCGCTGAAAGACAGTCAACCACGAGAAGACCTAATTTACCGGCGCGTAGAGAACAGACTTCATCCGGCATGGTTCCTCCGAGGAACGTGTTGTCGAAACTGAGGTTCTCGAGCATGATCATGTTGCCCAATTCAGAGGGAATTTGTCCTCGAAACTCATTTCCACTCAGTAACAACCGCGTCAACTTGGAAAGCTGCCCAAGCTCCGTAGGTATCTCCCCGTAAACTTGTTATTATCCAGCCCAAGAAAGGTTAGATTCTGGAGTAGACCTATTTGAGTCATCAATACGCCGGAAAATTATTCTTCCCAATTTCTAGCCGGTCCAGCTTCTTCAGCACGGCAAGCTCTGTGGGAATTTTGCCACCTAGCCCGGTATTGGCTATGCGGAACTCTACCAAGTTTGTCAGATGCGCTAGTTCCGTCGGCAATGGACCTTTCATCAAATTGGTGGTCCACCGAATGTGCTCTAACTTTGTCAGCAGACCGAACTCTGTCGGGAAACTACCCGAAAATCGATTCGATTCCATGTCAACTATTTTCAAGTTGGTGAGATTACCGAATTCGGTAGGAATATGACGAATCATATCATTGAACCCAATGCCAAACTCCTCAAGGGTCGTTACTTGCCCAATCTCGGTTACCAAAGTACCAAACAGAGCGTTGGTGTTCAGGCGGAGTGTCTTCAAGCTCGATGCTTTCCCGATTTCAGAAGGTATGGATCCGGTGAGTTCATTCGCGTAGAGCATCAAGTTTTCGAGCATGGGCATACTTGCAAGTTCCGACGGCAACGTTCCCTTGATGTGGTTACGTGTAATCGAAATCGTTCTAAGAGTACTCATGTAGGCAATCTCGGTTGGAAACGTCCCGTGGATATTGTTCGTGTCCAGAGCCAAGTTGTTCAACTCAAAACGGCCACTGCACGCGAGTCCAATCCATAGACATTCACTTTCGTCCGACATCCACAAGTCTTTCAAATCCCACTTGGTTCCATTCAACGTATAGTACGACATGGCCAAGGAGTACCGCGTGAACAAGTCACCAGCATCGCGCGTTTTGCCGCTGGAGAGCCAAATGAGCGCTTGGTTCCTGGCATCGCACGAGTCCACGGGGAATCGGAGCGTTCCGTTGTAAAACTCATTAGCAACATCCTCACGAATCTGTTCGTACAGAGCCATGACGTCCTCGGGAACCTTTCCGATGCGATCATCGCATTCGCACTGATTGAGAGTATGAGGAAAGGTGTTGTCGTCAAAGTAACAGTCCTCTGGCGTGTACGGGTCCATGGGTGTTGTTTGAATACCAAAATAGGGCCCGACAACTCCCATATCATCGTCAAAGGCCACATCATCGGAACGCCAAATTTCTTCGTCCTTGAACAAATCCCTCAAAAGCCAAAGAAGAAGCAATAGAATACCCAAACAACAAAGTAGACAGAGGAGGATGAGAAGACATCTTCGGCACCATTTACGACGTCTGGTACGACGCTTCTCCCGATCCACCGTTCGGCGTTCCTTTTCTTTTTTGCGCGCACGGCGCCTTCTCTTTATCGTCACGGTATATGCCAATCGGATTTCCATTCTCATCGTACTCGACTTGAGCATGAGGATCATCGTGGTAGCCACCATATCCATCATCGTAATAACCTTGATCGTAATAAATGAACTGCCCATCCTCATCGTAATAACCTTGCGCATTCTCATCGTAGTCATAGTAATGATAATCACCATTCTCATCGTAGTAGCCCTGTGGTTCCTCTTCGTACTCTTCTTCGCCTACAGGCGGGTATCCTTCCGGATTATCGCCGATCGGTAGACCCACCAAGGAGAATTGGGGTCAATGTCGTAAAGTTGTTCATCGTTTGCATTGTCTTCGAATGGATTAGTATGATTGTTCAATGATGGTTCGACTTCCATTGGAGCACCGGCGAACGGATCTTCGGCTGGGGTATCGACAAACGGATTGTTTGATTGCTCTACAGCTGGTGAAGGAGACTCATCGGCGAAGGGATTATCAACTGTATCTAAAAACGGATTGTCGGAAGACTGATCTATGCCTTGTTGTTGTTGAGGAGCCTCTTCAAGAGGAACCTCGAAAGGATCTTGAAGCATATCCTGCTCTTCGTGGCTGCTCATTTTGTGTTGTGTTTTGTTAATTATTCGTGCAGTGATAAGCCGAGCGTATCAAGCTGTCAATTAAGCTACAGAAAGAATAGAAAGAATACTCTCGCAAACCCACAATGATTTAGCACGTCATGGTATGAAAGAAAAAAATACTCGATGAAAGCGCTTCGCGGAAAAATCCAAGATCGATCGGGAAAAGTCATTCTCACAAATGACTGTTGTCCCAGATCGAGTATGAACTAGAATGTCGCCTCGGGGTCATCGGTCATCGTCTCGTTCAGCTCTACTTGCAGTCCACGTCGCACGGTTCTGCATTAGGTGAATGGGAACCGGTACGATTGGTTGCAGAATGCCTTCATTTTTCGTTGCAAGAACACAGAACACGCGCTCGAACAAAAACGTTTCATTCATCGCTTCTCAAAAGAAAAACGAGATCCGAAAACAATCGATTTGGAATCTTAAGAATTTAGGCTTTAGTGAAAATCATGACGATAAGCCATCTCGTAAGAAGTGACCTCGACTCGAATCGTGATTGTGGATGCAAATACAGCTTTTGTTGTAGATGCAGACCAAAAGGAGCGTCACGGCCTACGTAGATTGCGTTCTTGTTGTACGTAAGATCGCAAGGTGTTCTCAAAAATAAATAATGATGCAAATCAGTTGTAAATGCTGTGCTTATAATTTGCTGCTCCGGGCTTGTTCGACGCGATCGCTCACATTTTCGAGGTGAGTGCAGGATCGCATTCTTAAAACGATCTTCAGAAGAATTCGTTTCATTTTCTAACTCTTTTGAATGAAAATTATAAGAAATTTTCTATCATGAAGTTCAGTTTCTTTTTTGTTGCTCTTTCGGGTCGTTGTCGCCCAGACTTGGGCGGACTTGGGACCAAGCGGACGATCGCGAGTTGCAAGGCGGTGCACCCCAATGTGCGCGTGACCTCCAGGCTTGCACAGCTGGTGCAGGGAGTGGTACGCCTCCCGTTGGGTACTGGTTCGATACTCTCAGTGGAGTGAGTGGTGACCTGGACGTCGATCAGTTGGCGGGTGTTTTGGGAGATGCCGCGACCACTACAGTACGGCGCAGCCCTTCACGACGGCTCTCGAGGGTGTCCGCGACACCGCCAATTGCAATCCGGTCTTGAAACTTATTCCGTCCACCATTGCGGATTTGAATGGCCTTTCCGTGACGCAAGATACGAGCATTCCCACCTTGAAGAGCCTTCCCGCGATTTTGCACCGCTTATGAACTTTTCAACCAGCGTGGGTTTCCTCCTTCTTGAGCGTCATCAATGCGCTTCAGCTTGCGCAATTGTTGAATGGCTTGGTCGGGCTCCTTGGTTTGGTGGTGGGTCTCGTGGCGGCGATATTGGCCGCTGTCTTGCTCTTGGTCGAATATCTCTTGGCGGCCTTGTTGGGCGCGACCTCAGTTCTTTTGTTCCGCAACCCCGCCGACGCTACTTGTCCTCCCGACTTGATCGACTGCAACTTCCGCACCATGGTGAACGGAGTGGCTCCTGTGCTTGTCGACATGGCCGTGACTGCTGCAGGAGTGCCGTGATGATTGAGCGCCCGGTAAATCCTGTTCCAATAGATTTAGAACAAAGGCTTGGTATCGCGAAAGTCACGACGAGAAAGTGAACCGGATGCATGCTTATTACCGGACTAATTCTTCGTAGATAACATAATAAGATATGACGTTGAATGAAAAGGAACCAAGCAAACGCCACATTGTTCCGCTTTATGCTTTGAAACCGATACCAGTACGATACCCTGGAAATGTCGTCCATTCGTAACCTGATTAGCAGAGAAGCTCAGAATTGATTGGGAGCAAAATATTTTATTTATATTTTATTATATATAAAAAACTCTGCGTCACAAAAATCAATTATCGATATTTGTTTATGTTTATCGTTCTTGTTTTCTCAACCTTGTTCGCCATGAAGCCTTGAAGAGTTAATTAGATTCATTTGAATGGCTTTGATCGACTGAATATTTCGCATCTCGGGTGAGTGATACAAGAGGAAGATAATGATGGTTCGATTCGCCCTTTTATTGCTTTGGGTCGTCGTCTCCGGATGGCAGCCTGTTATTTCGTTTCAGCTCGATCATTCCTTTCGACGGAAATATAAAGGTGCAAGTCGTCCCGCTTTGAGTCTTTCAGTAGCTGCCCCACCGATCGATGAGCGAACGAACGACGCAACAATCCTTTCAACAACTGCGACGAAAGGGGAAACCAATGCGCTCAAAACAAAGCTCGTCTCCTCGACGACTAATATTTCAGTAAAGAGAATTGCCGTGTTCGTGGCAGCAGCTGTCTTGGCAATAAAATTTGCTGCTTCTGGAACTGCCTTACCGTTGCTGCCCGGTGCAATTTACCGGCAACTGAAATCTTATAAACGTTTTATTGTGGCATCGGTAGCTGCATGGCAATACATACTGTACCGGCAAGTGAAACAAAGGCAAGCGATCGACTCGACTTCGGAATGGGGACGTTATGCTCGCAACCCGGGGCACGAGGGCGAGCTCTCATGGCTTTGGTAGTGTCAGTGACAATGGGAGGTTATGCGCATGCTCGCTTTTGGCAAGCGATCGGGGCTACGGAAAAGGCCGAGAGGATTCTGCGAAACTCGGGACGGCAATTAACAACCGGCTTACTACAATTAGGTCCATTGTACATCAAGTTGGGACAAATTATATCGTGTCGATCGGAAGTATTACCGGCACCGTGGATTCAAGCTATGGAACGATTGCAAGATCAAGTCCCCGCACAAAGCGGCGAAAAGGCGTGGGCACTGGTTCGGGCTGCATGGCCTAGTAGTAGTGAAGCAAACGGGATTGCATACAAATCATTTGAAGATACCTTTGAAAATTTCAATGACACACCGATCGCTGCAGCGAGTTTGGGCCAAGTTCATACGGCTACACTCCGCGAAACTGGCGAAATTGTGGCCATCAAATTACAGCGTCCCTATCTACGAGAAATGTACGATCAAGATTTTGCGCTACTCACCAAAGTCGCTGGCATGATCGATCGCTTTATTGCTTCTGGTCCATCTGTGAGCAATGTTGGTGGTATCAAACAAAACTGGACTGCCATTTTCATGGATGCCGAATCAATTTTATATCGGGAAATCGACTACCGAGATGAAGTCGAGAACGCCGAGCGATTCAGCTCTGATTTCGGCTTAACATTAGGAGGCAAAAGTACACGTTCGAGATCACTGTCCAAGGATGGTAAGGAACTACCCAGTGCAGCATCTTGGATAAGAACACCCTATGTCTACTCGAACCTTTCATCCGAAAAGATTTTGGTCAATGAGTACGTTCCGAGTATCAAAATAACAAGAAACGACAAGCTGGAGGCAGCCGGTGTCAATGAAGAAGATAAGCTATACTTGGCTGACTGTCTGGGTCGCGCGTACCTCCGTCAATTCTGCTGTCATAATTTCTTTTCGACCGACCCTCATCCCGGCAATCTCGGCGTTGAACTGCTGAATATGAACGCAACCAAGCCAGAAGATCGCGTTCGATTGGTCTTTTACGACTTTGGGCAAGCTGCAACGTTGAGACCAGAACAAGGCGACGGTATTCTCGAGATCATTGATGCCATTGTGGATACCGACGTGGATCGGTCGATCACATCGTTTCGAAAATGGGCGTCCTTCAGTCGGACGCCGATATCGAGAAAGTGCGCTACAAAATCGCGGACAATTATCGAACGGGCAAGATCAAAGCCAACAAAAACGTTTAAAAGAAAGGGGATACCAATTTCGGGAAACCGTTTCGGCGCAAGCTAGCAATGCGACCTCAAGCGACGCCGAAGTCATGAAGTTCTTTACGCTTCCTGTGGAATACGCCTTTGTTGCCCGTGCACTGAGCCAGATGGATGGCGTGGGAAAGAGCCTGGACGCTGATTTCGATTTTGTAAGTGCAGCTGCTCCATGGATTTATGAAATCAAAGGAGCTGGGAAATATGTCCAGGAAGAAGCGAAGAAGCGGATCGATGCCATCAAAGAGCAGGTATTTGATTTATTCGTACGAATACCGGAAGAGCAGTGCCAACGTATCCGTAAAATGCTCAAGTTAACCAGCCATCCTCCGACGGATTAAAGAGAGGAACATGACTTTGATAAAGGCGTTTGACAACTTTAGCTAAGCTTTTTGGATGGTCGCTAAATAAATAAACCGTCTCCAAAAATCAGTACCGCATTTTCGTAGTATCACAATTGGGTACTTTCTGGATGACTTGTCTCTATTTTGGATCACGATTGGACATCGGATCTCTGCACCGGCCGGCGCGACGGATTACCATCTCGTTTCAATCCTCGAAATCATCACGCACCTCGTGCGCACATACGTCGCCCCAGTTCAAGTTTGACATCATCATCACACCAAGTTTTTTTTTCATTCCGCTTTCGTCATCATCACATCTGCCTCCAGAACATAATTGGTCGTCCTCCTTCGCGAGAAGATAGACTACGGTAGACACACAACAACGACACGACTTTCTCGTCTCTGGCACACAAAACGCTTCCAACAAGATTACAACGGTTGCTTCTAATCAATACGCGAAGCGGACGATCAACCTGCTCTCATTCATCCTTTGCGATTCTCATTGTCGCATATTTTGAGTGTTGCAGTCTTTGACGCACGCAAACAGAGTACAACCGTTTCATTATTATTTCAAAGTTATCTACTAGAATCCTTTCCTTCGCTTTATAATAGCAAGACGCATCGAACATCATGGCGCCCCAAAATCGAACTCCGCAAAACACAGAGCAGCAACAGCAGACAGGGATGCATCGCGTCGATTCCGACACGGATATTTCGATCAACTCCGATTTCAATTCAAAAGCTCGCGAGTACAGAGTTCGAAAGTCGAGTTTGATTGGGTACGTGCGAAGCGGCCTAAAGATCTTGAATTGAAGAGCTGCTGTATTTGTTGTCCTCACAATCCTCTTCTCTTCTCGTCCTCCTCTCATCTCTACTCTTTCTCAAAAGAATGATCGACTGGACACATGTAATCGGCACGCACTTGCCTCAAATCATGACACTGCTGATTTTCGTTTTGCTAGCTCAGATTGTTCATCAAGTCATCTCGAGCAAAGAGCTCTTTCACAGAGAAAAGTGGACGACGGAAACGGTCTATGCTGTCGCAACAGCTGTCAAGGAACTCCTTTGCGACTCTACCACAACTTTTGAAAAACAATACAAATACATTCAGTTTGCTGGCTCCGTATGTGAAAGCTACTGCCCTCGTATTGCTGTCGGGAGGCTTGATTATGCGCGTGCAACGTCCAGTGTACTTGTTGTCGTTTGCAACGTTCAAACCCCGAGTCGTGGAAATTGTCGCATGATCAAATTGTGGAAATTATGCGCCGCCAAGACTGTTTTGAAGAAGGCTCGATTGAATTCATGGAGCGCATCCTCGAACGCAGTGGGACGGGTCAGTCTACCGCATGGCCTCCAGGTATTGTGCAGAGTCTGAAGGAAGAAAAACAGCCGGATGGATCGGTCACGTACCCCAAGGCCGATCGATCGATGAAGGCGTCGCGAGCAGAAGCAGAAACTGTTATTTTTACCGTGGTAGAAGAAGCTCTCCGCAAAGCAAACGTGAAACCGAAGGATATTGACGTTTTGATCATCAACTGTAGTCTCTTTTCGCCAACGCCTTCCTTGTGCGCCATGGTGTTGACCCATTTTGGAATGCGCAGTGATGTGCAGACATTCAACTTGTCGGGTATGGGATGCTCAGCATCGTTGATTTCCATCGACTTGGCGCAGCAGCTACTCAGCAAACATTCCTACAAGAAAGCGCTCGTGGTCTCGACCGAAATCTTAACGCCCAACTTTTATCACGGGAACGACAGGGGATTCTTGATTCAGAATACGCTCTTTCGTTGCGGTGGGGCAGCTATGGTCTTGAGTAACCGCTGGTCGGACGGTCGCCGCGCTTGGTACAAGTTGTTGCACACGGTTCGTGTCCAAGGAACGGGCCAGGCAGCTTACGAATGTGTGTATGAAGGTGAAGATGCTAAGCAAGAACAAGGTGTTCGTTTATCGAAGGACATTGTAAAAGTAGCAGGCAAATGCATGGAAAAGAACTTTACCATGTTGGGACCCCAAGTGCTGCCCTGGAGCGAACAAGCGTTGGTTGTATTGAGTATCATTGTGAGATACTTCCAGAAAAACGTCTTCAAAGTTGAATCACCGATGAAACCTTACGTTCCAGACTTTAAGACTGCCATTGATCATTTCTGCATTCACGCTGGAGGTCGTGCCGTCATTGACGGAATCGAAAAGAACTTGAAGCTAGAGCCGTACCACACAGAACCTTCCCGGATGACGTTGTTGAATTACGGGAACACGAGTTCAAGCAGCATTTGGTATGAGCTGGAGTACATTCAAGAGAACCAAAAGCACATGTTGCGCAAGGAGACAGAATCCTTCAGGTCGCATTTGGTTCCGGGTTCAAATGCACTTCGGGCGTGTGGCTCAAATTGTAACTGTTCAATAGAAATCTGCTTAACATTACAGCGAATCAGCTCAGAAAGCTATCCTCTAATTTGTATCATTCAAAACCACATTCTTCAGCAACAACGCTCACTACCGTATGTAAACTAGATTTTGCTTCATAACCTTAGACATGGGAGGGCTAGGGGTGGCACGCAACATGCAACTTGCACGACTCCTGTGGCTTTGCCAATAATTAGAAAAATCGACTAAAGTATCTCTGTTAAGTGGGAAAATTGTTAGGAGAAAGAAGAGCCGATGACTGTTGCAATAACTGTGAAAGGTTGAGACATTTCGACATTGGTCGTGGTCTACTCACTGTTCACCATGAAGAACATGGAAGCAACTCCTTGCTTTTAACATGCATTTTGGGCGTTGCCAATAAAATCCAAAATGCAATGCCGATAAACCTTTGCTCCGGAAGCTTTATTATTCTTATTATCTCATTTCCTCTTCATCTACAAGTTTAAATCACAGAATCGTTGTGCAATAAGGAAGCAAAGAGAAATAAATGAAGACAAATGTATATCTTCTGTTGCCCTTCGCTCTAATAATACTCTCGTCGAAAATACACGGAATATCATCGCATGGGTCTCATTCTCACGATGAGCACCATTCTCGCGACCTCGAGACAATCGATAGATGCGGTACGCCCGAAGCTCAAGAGGCTGACATTGTGACCCAACAACTAGTCGTCGAAAAGTTCCTCTCCAGCACAGACCGAGTCGACTCGGAGATTTTGGTTCCGGTATGTTTCTATGTTGTATCAGATGATACTGGGAAGAACAGCCTTTCCAACAGCGATTTGCAGAGGCAACTGGACGCTTTAAACAGAGCATACGCAGCTTCGTCGTGCTGCAATACGGCTTTGACCTGGTGTGTACCGGGCACTTGCTCGATCAATACTGGAATCAAATTCGCCATGGCCAAAGTCGATCGCAACGGCGCTCTTGTGGCAGGTTCCACTACTACTAGTGTGTCGGCAACTGACGCTTGTGTGTTTCGCGTGGTCAACAACGCCTGGGCATTCTTGGATGCAGGCGACGAAATGGCGATGAAGACAGCACTGAAGAAGGGCAATGCGAAAACTTTGGACGTGTACTTCACAGATCTCTCGGCACTCGGGTTCACCAATTATCCTTGGACAATCACGCCAGGGTCGACCAAAGATGGAGTGGTTGTACAGGCTTCATCGATCCCAGGAGGATCCAATACACGCTACAATGAGGGGATACGCTGGCACATGAAACAGGACACTGGTTGGGTCTGTCGCACACATTTGCTGGTGGTTGTACCATTTCAGATGGCATTGACGATACAGCACCTCAAGGAAACGCCTATGGAGGCTGCTCACCAGCGACTCGGCCGGATACATGTCCGGGAGGAGGGCCGGATCCTATCTTCAATTTCATGGACTACTCTCTGGATGCTTGCATGTATGAATTTACACCTGGACAAGCTTTGGCTATGCGAGCTTGTTACACTTACTTCCGCGTCGGCCGTTGGGAGAATGATATCATCAATTTACGAGTAGGCGAACGATCCGCGTCAATAAATCTGGTACCAAGAGAGCGTCAAGTCTTCCAGGTTATGATCACGAAGAGCACAACGTGCACTGTTTCTGCCAACGAAGGCAACGCCGACTTGTACATGAATTTGCTAAGCCCACCATCGTGGAGTACTCAAGATTTGTGCGTAAAAACAAGTCAAGGAAGCAACGAATCATGTTCGACGGGTGATATCAGTCAAGCTGTCTCGGTTCAAGCAGCAGGCCCAGTCCGGTCCATCATCCGAGCTCTGGCTCGCCTCTTTCGTAACTCTCTAGCACCTTCGACTCCCGTAGCCGGCGACCCAATACCACTTTTCGTCGGTATCGTTGCGACCGGGAACGTTCCCGTTCAGAACCTTCGAGTCACATGCCGGTAAAGAAGACGAAACGGTAATAATATAGTTACTTCAAGAAGGTTCTTTTCAAACCTGGCCATTCCGTCAACAATGATGAATCTAATACGTAGGTATATAAATCTCCTGGTCTCTACGAGTGAGTCTGGCTGGACTCTCTAGAGAGACTAGTTGCAAGCTCGTTAGGATTTCACACACCAAACGTGTTAAGTGTCTGTAAGGTACCCCAGAAGGCAAGAAAGTGTCGGTGTAGGTCTCAGTACATGATTTTACGCAGCGTCCGACCGGCGACCTCGATTGGACGCCCGCGCTAGGCCCGCCGCGTCCTCAACCGCAACAACATCGCAATAGAAACACAAAACCGACACAAAGCAGATCATCGTTTTGATTGTCACGTTTATTAGATTAGTATTACTATCATGACAGAAGAAGTTACATTCAAATACGCATCCGAGTCTGCCTTGAATATAGCCAGTCGCTCAAGGCAACTGTTCGACGAGCCTGCCTTTCTACCTGCGATCGATCCTCAGCTCCGCGACGCTTCGATTGCTCGGCGGAAGCGGATGCGATACGGCATTGTGTCGTCGGAAACAAAGCAGGAAAGCAGTCTCAGGCGTTAGTCGTGGCCTCACAACATAAGGGTAATTCATCCAAAGCTTTGGTAACTTTGGAAAACGCTGTCCCCTCGGCAGACGACGACGAACAAGGGTCCAGTCGTATTTTGGTCAAGAAACCCGATCATCAGCGGTCCGTTTACATCCCCACACCCAAATGGCACGCTCCATGGAAGCTCTCTACTGTTATATCGTCCCATTTGGGCTGGGTGCGCTCGATTGCTGTTGATCAAGCAACAAACAAGTGGTTTGCGACAGGATCAGCTGATCGGACGATCAAGGTCTTCAATTTAGCAGCGGCCTCGGTCGGGAGTGAGTCCGCCTTGCAATACACTCTGACGGGGCATATTTCCGCAGTTCGGGGTTGGCGTTTTCTACGAGACATCCTTATTTGTTCAGTTGTGGAGAAGATAAACAAGTCAAATGCTGGGATTTGAAACAAACCAAGTAGTTCGACATTATCATGGACATCTCTCGAGTCTATTGCATGTCGCTGCATCCGACAGTGGACGTTCTAGTGACCGGCGGACGTGACGCTGTAGCTCGTGTGTGGGATATTCGCACCAAAAGCAGGTACACTGCTTGAGTGGACATGACAATACCGTAGCCGCAGTCATGACGAAGACCATGCAGCCGCAAGTGATTACGGGCAGTCATGATAGCACCGTTCGTCTGTGGGATCTCGTTGCTGGTAAATGTGTCACTACGCTAACGCACCATCAAAAATCCATCCGAGCCTTGGCCCAGCCTTCGTTTGAGCACACATTTTGTTCGGGTGCTGCGGACGGACAAATCAAACAATTTCAAGGCAAGGACGGAAAGTTTCTGCATACCTTTACTGGTCACAAAGCGATTATCAACGCAATGGCGGTCAACGACGACGGCGTCATGGTTTCCGGCGGAGACAATGGTAGTTTGAACTTTGGGATTACAAGACTGGGCACTCCTTCCAACAGACCATGTCGCAGGTGCAGCCGGGTAGTTTGGATTCGGAGAACTCCATCATGGCGGCAGCGTTTGATGCTACTGGTACACGATTGATTACGGGAGAGGGAGACAAAACTATCAAGATTTGGAAACCCGACGACGAGGCTTCGGAATTGACGCATCCTATTGATATGACGGCTTGGCGAAAGAAGTGCATTGCCGCTTCGAAACAAAGATACTAGGATAAATGATATAATCGAGCATTACACTTCTACTCATGTATTATCTACACAATTCCTTGCTGCTGATCTCTACTATCTTGCACCTTCTTTTGCAGGTTCTTCCTTAACGTATCAAAGTCTTCCGGAGAGAGCGAACCATCCGAGTAGTACCCTTGATCGGCTTCGTCGTCGATTGCCGACAACAGCGTCACTTCAAATATAACGGTTCCTCCCGATTGTTCAATCATGGATGTGAGCAAGTTGTTTAGCTTGTTTCGGTCCCAGGGATATTCGGGGATGGGGCCGAGACCACTTTCAATATAACCCAGTTTCGGGGAATGAGCAAACGACGTTTGCCGCCCACCTTCATCGTGTGCAATCCTCATCCAGTCCAGGAATCGTTCTACCATTGCCATGCTTTAAAAGATAGGCCGTTTGTTTCTCAAACAGTTCTGGTTTCGGATTCGGATTTTCGAAGATGCCGGTAACTTGATGTAGGCTGCGTATTGAATGGAACAGAGCTGACCATATTTCGGCGTCACGCCTGTTCCTGGTTGTAGATCAATGTATTTCAGTCCAGATGCTGTTTTGAACACTGGAATTTCGTCGTCGTCGGCTCGCGCTGGAAAGGTTGGACCGAACAAAGAGACGGCAACAGCAGCAGCTGAAGCTGCAGTGAACGATCGCCGTGACACTTCGACAGGCCTACCATTCTCCGCCTCGGCATGCGCGCCCACGCTTTGAGCTACTGCCGAGAGAATTTGCCGTTGCGCGCCAATGGAAGCAAATGCTTCGACATTTCCAGCGAAAAGTAAGTAGAGGAGAGAAAGGCGGAATTGCATGTTCAATTGTTACGAAAGGAATTGTAAGTGAAGTCAGTCGGGATTTTGTCAGCAAAATTGGATATCGGGCAAGGTACTCTGAATGTTAGTTTTCTTGGAGCGATGGAATTATCTCTCGTTTGTAACAGCTCAAGTGATGCTATTGCCACTCCCAGGCTGCTTTTGATATTCCGCGGTCTCCTCTCCTTTGCTGTTGCCCAATAATTGGCTTTTGGCTTCATCATGGTGAAGGATAAAGTTGCCACCACAGTTGGATGTGGTGATTGGTGATGCTAGATAAAATTGAAAAGATGTTTTATTGTATTGTGAAGTAAATTGTTTCAATGTACATTCAGTAAGCCCAGAAACTCACACAAGACTGCAAGTAATCATTTCATTACCGTGGTACTCAGGGCTGTGACCTGGACAACCATTGGCGTTACTCTGAGCGTGTTCTTTTGCTGTTTTCTGCACAACACAAACGCGCGTCGTTTTCACAAAATAATTCAATTTTGAAACGATCTCGAAGCTTGACATTTGAACTAAAACAAAGACCCATCAAATGAAGGCGCAGGAATATCTTCTAATTCCGTTCCTTCTCATAATATGCACTTCAAAAATACAAAGAGTATCGTCGCATGGGTCTCATTCTCCCGATGAACACCCTGCTCGCGAGCTTGAGACATTTGATAGATGCGGCACAGCCGAAGCTCAAGAATCTGATATTGTAACTCAGCAACTAGTCGTCGAGAAGTTTCTTTCCAACACCGAAGAAGTAGACACAGAGGCCGATATTTTGGTGCCACTCTGTTTCCATGTGATATCGAATGACACCGGAAAGAACAACCTAACCAACAACGATCTTCAGAGGCAACTGGACGCTTTGAATCGAGCGTTCGGATCTTCTTCGTGCTGCAATACGACTCTGAGCTGGTGTGCACCGAATACTTGCTCCATCAATACTGGAATCAAGTTTGCCATGGCCAAGGTCGATAGCAAAGGTGCACTCGTTCCTGGTGCAACGGCTCGTGACGTGTCAGCAAGTGATGCGTGTGTGTTCCGTCTGGTCAGCAATGCATGGTCGTACTTGGATCCTGGTGAAGAGATGCCAATGAAAACAGCGTTGAAGAAAGGCAATGCGAGGACCGTGGGCGTGTATTTTACGAGTCTTCCGGCACTCGGCTACACGTTTTATCCATGGGCTATCACGCCAGGGTCGATCAAGGACGGAGTGGTGGTGCAAGCTGCGTCGATACCGGTGGAACAAATGTACGCTACAATGAAGGTGATACACTGGCACATGAAGTGGGGCATTGGATGGGTCTTCGCACACGCTGCGTTTGCGGGCGGTTGTACCATTTCAGATGGCATTGATGATACAGCTCCGCAAGCAAAAGCGCACGGAGGATGTTCACCTGCGACTCGGCCGGATACATGTCCTGGAGGCGGTCCTGATCCTATTTTCAATTTCATGGACTACTCCCTGGATGCTTGCATGTACGAATTCACACCAGGGCAGGCTTTGGCTATGCGAGCCTGTTACACATACTTCCGTCTCGGCAGCTGGGAGAACAATATGATTGATTTACGATTAGGCGAACCATCAGCACCTATAAGTCTGATACCAAAGGAGCGTCAAGTCTTTCGAGTCTTTGTTACGCAGAACACTACATGCACTATTTCTGCCAACGAGGGCAACGCCGACTTGTACATGAAATTACTGAGCCCACCATCGTGGAGTACTCAAGATTTGTGCGTAAAGACAAGTCAAGGGAGCAACGAATCATGTTCGACCGGTGATATTAGTAATCGTTCTTTGATGCAAGTGGGTCATAACCTTCCTGGTTCAAAGGAAAATGAAGCGAGTCTCGTGAGGACCCTTTTTCAATCATTTTTCCGTCTCATTAGGAACGCCGGTGGTGTAAAGATCCATCGCCAGTTCCTTCACAATATCCTACAGAGAGCCCAACACAAGGGATAGAATATATACCTCTTTATGTTGGCATTGTTGCTGCAGGAACATGCCGGTCCAAAATGCATTTTGATTTGCCTTTAAGCCATAATCACGATGAAGTATAGAGGGAACCAAGCAGATCAACAAACATGAGCTTCGCTGTTGTTCGCCGTAGCTTCTTTACGTCACTTTGTCAATCAAAGATTGCCAATTTTTGTGCGAAAGCATAGTTGTCTGTATCGCCTTGCGTATTCGGACGCTACCAGGTCGACACGGCAACATTCGGAACTTGTTGAACCCGTTTCAGGATCAGGATGCCACGAGAGTGGTGTCTATATTAGGCTGGATTTCACAGAGCTGCGCAGCTAGTGCTCACTAACAAAAGCTATTGAACTTCACATGCATTCATGTACATTATCTAGATTTAAGTGGACGTGTAATATTCTTTCAATTTGTGAGCCCCGATCAGTCCGAAGGACCACTGAACCAGTTTTGTTCGCATCATAAAAAACTTAAAACGCTCTCATGAGACTCACCAACTAGGTTTCGTCACGGGTGAACTCTCTAGGTGTTACTGAATAGAAGAGGGCAGAATGTTTCTAGAATTGAGCGCTCGATTCTCGATACCACTTTCTACAACTACAAGAGTGTGATGATTTGCAGACAATGTCTGCTCACGTTCTTGAGCAGTAGGCTTCCAGCTCTATGAGCAGGCCTCTATTACTAACAACGACAAAAAACTTCACCAAATAGGTCTCGTATCGCGTTGTGTCTTGTGTCTCCGAGCTTGAGGGCTTGAGGGTACCTTTTCTGCTTCTTTAACTTTTATAAAATCACTTAATCAAAGATACGTTCGTCTTCGTCGCAAGTTGCAACTTGCAACTCACGCCTTCACAGTGAACGTCACAGTCACAGGCTGTGACCTGTGACAGTAGTACCAAGTACCAGGTATGTGTCGCAGTCACAAGCTGTGTACAACAAAAAGAGATATTATTGCAAGTAGTACGTAACGCGTAACCGTGAACCAATAAATTTTCTTACAATCTATTGTTGGTTCATTTTTTCTAGTAGAAAGTGGCAGTGGCCACAACAAAACACAAAATCCGTTCGTGGTTCGTGTTAAGAACACGACAAGCACGCGGTGCAATGCGCCTAAGGCCCCTCTCGATAGTCTCTTACATGTTTAAATGTAATGCGCACAATTTCAGATTTCCTTGAGAGTGGTCTACGGAGTCGTTTACTTTAACATCTTTCCAGACTTTTATTTCTCCTGCTTTGTAATGGGAAGTCCCGTCAGCGACAACGTAAGGGCCCAAGGAGCCCTCGTTTATCCTGCACTTGGGTTCTTGCGTTTATAATTATATTGCTCGGCGACGCTGAAGCCCAGGGCATATTTTCGCTCTGCTTTTTCACCCAGCTGGTTCCCGATTTGAGCGCAGCGTTCGCGATGGAGTTCAAAATCAGCTTAGGTACGCTTTCGCAGTGAAACATCGCATGCAAAGAAAACACGCGCGTTTTCATACCACTTTCGTGTTCTTCTACATGCCATTGTCCGGAAACGTCGTCCATATCAGATTTTTTCGAGTAGTCTAATGTCCATGTCATGCTATCTTGTTCCGGGTAAAAAGTGTGCTCATAGTATAATTCGTACTCACGCGCAAGAAGTGAGAACAGATTGCGAGAGCGCGTATCAAAGAGAACGCAGCTGGACACATACCGAAAAACCGGAAGAATACCAAGAACCATCTTTGTCTTGATCTTTATAGCCTCGTCGTTGCTGTTGTCGACATGGTAGTTACTGCTATGAATAACTGAGCTGACTTTTCAGCGCTGTAAGCATGGTGAGTTACTTTGAGCTTCCTTCGAATAGGTAGCACTGGACGTAGACACGCAAGACGAACTTACTACAATCCAAAATCCAGGATTTGATTCCAAACGGCCACCTTGGGTGCATTGATATCTTGTACACAGACTGCAGTTCCGCCATGAACTTCAATTTCCTTCAGCACTGGCTTGCCTTGAGCCAGCTGGGCTTCATCTTGAGAAGTCAGCTGGAAATTCGAAAAGGTCCGGGCAGGCAAGGAGTAAGCTTTCCTTTGTGATCGTGCGGTTGATTTCGGTCCACTTTGGCTTCACACGCCATGAGCACTGCGATGCCGACGACAGCCGCCATTCGAGTGATGAATAACTTCGCTATCAGCAAAATCATTTTTCGGGAGAGATTGCTCATGACGGCCGATAAAAATGATACTTGTGAGACTTTTGAGAGATGTTTTTTGGTTTTTGTGGTCGCAGTCGTGCATCGTGCGATTTTCGATGTACACTACGACGTAGAGTCTAAAGTACTCAGTGTACAGTAAATTAAATAGTCGACAACAATGTGACATGACGCAACCAACAAGGCAACCAAGACCAAAAGTTTTAGCCCGTCTTTTGTGCTTTTGTGTCTAAGGTCTAAGGTCTACAGTTCGAGGTTCTACTAGTTTCCAGTAAGGTAGCTAGTTAGATGAAGATCTAAGCTACCTTGAAGCCCGGCATCGTATCAACAGAAAACTGCTTTCGAATAAACTACAGTAAGTTCCTCCACTAGCAATTATTGATTTTACGTTTGTAGTCTGTACAGACTAGAGTTTGATGACAGTTATGGCTCTGTTCCCATGATAAACAAAGTATCACATGCAGGGCGTTGTCCGCTGTCAAACAACAAACAAAGGAATGGCATTAAGGTCAATAATACTTATGAACGTCAAATAATCCGGCGCAACTTGAAACAGAGTCTTGATCGCCTGGTACCTTTCAAAGAAAAGCTCTTCTAACATCGACCTTGATCTATTGCTAACTGCTAGATTCAAAATAATATCAATGTGAAATTAATTAAAAGTACTTATGATTTTTCGAGCGACAGTACCGCCGTGACGGAGGAATGGTACCTCAGAGGCCTAGAAAGCGAACGGTGTCAATAGTTGGCTTGACCTATTCATTTGCAACTTTGCGCTTGTAGCCGTATTGTTCAGCCACATGAAAGCCTTGAGCGTTCTGTTCGCTTTGCCTCTTTACCCAGCCGGTCGCCGATTTGAGGGCAGCCTTTGCCATGGAGTTCAGAAACGGCCCTGGGACTCGTTCTCGCAGCGAGATATCGCAAGCGTAATAAACACGCGTCTTCTGGCCGCTTGGCTCTTCGACATGCCATTGTCCGGAAACGTCGTCCATGTCAGACTTCTTCGAGTAATCCAATGTCCATGTCATGCTATCCTGTTGCGGATAAAAAGTGTGCTCGTAGTACAATTCGTACTGCAAGTGAAAAAAGTGAGAAAGAGTTCGATGTCGAAATGAAAACGAGGATACACATACCGAATAGCCGGGAAGAACACCAAGAACCATCTTGGTCTTTATCTTTTGCCTCCTCCTTGCTGTTATCGACATGGTAGTTGCTGCTGTGAATGATGGAGCTGACTTTCTTGGTGCTGCGAGGAAAGTAAATCATGTTGAGTACATCATCGAATATGAAGCCGTAGACAGAGCAACGAGGAGACTTACTACATTCCAAAATCCAGAATTTGGTTCCAGACGGCTACCTTGGGTGCATTGATATCCTGCACGCAGATCGCGGTTCCGCCGTCGCTTAGAATTTCCTTCAGCACAGGCTTGCCTTGCGCGAGTAGGGCTTCATCTTGAGAAGTCAGCTGGAAATTCGAGAAGGACCTGGCGTGTAGGGGTGAGCTTTCCTTTGTGATCGTGCGGTTGATTTCGGTCCACTTTGGCTTCACACGCCATGAGCACAGCGGCGACTGCTACAATGAACGAAATGATCGGCTTCATTCTGTTATTCGTAAACTTGCTCTGTCAAGGCGACGATAGAGAGAAAACAATGAGTTGAGACAAGAGAGCTGAGAGTTGATCAGTTGTTGTAAGTTCGCGCAGCTTATTGCAACTACTATCGAGGATAGCGGTGATAACAAGAAACAAGACATGGTACGCAACTGTGCAACTTCCGGTTTCTCGCTCCTAAAACACAAACATTTATCACAATAAAGTATAGTGTAGTGTATAGTGCGTGGACACGTGGACACACGTGCAATACATATTGTACCTTACTGTACTGCGGCCACGTCGACGTCGACGCACACAACAACAGACACAGCCATGACTAAAAAAATTTTATTTCGTTGTCCGAGGCCTCCGTCGAATGTTCGTGCTCGTTCCGAACAAGTTCGATTCGCGCCCTCCATCTTCGATCGACTGCGTTATTCGCTCCAATAGAGTGTAGTGGTAGTGTATCAACGCCGATCATTCTCCACATGACCTGCCAACTGCCAACTGTTGCCAATGAGGTGCGTTCTCCGGTTGCTGTGCAACCCTAACTGGTTACAAATAAAATACAACAACAAAATAATCGGAACGAGTAGAACTGACTGCTTCTCATGTAGATTGATTCTATTTTAGGTCAGCTCAAAACCTGCACCAGCTTCTATTGCAGCCATGAGCTTCCATCTCATCAGTTGCTTATTTGGATAATTGGGAAGTTTCAAAAGATTCATACAAGTCGAAGCCGTTGGAAGCGGGGTTGTCTTTGCCAACGCTTCCAAGTCGCTAGTATCACGCAGCGCATTCGGTATACGGATTTGCTGCACGCACGGTGCTGGTTCTAGAGACGAAAACCCAAGCAACGGTTGACGCGAACATGATGTCATGAATTTCAGTAATTTCCGCTGTTGATCCGTGCTCATCTCGTCGACTATTTCCCAAAACCATTTCACGACTTCTTGAGATGGATGATATCCCGACGCGTACTGCATCGCATCTTTTAAAGACAGGACGTCTATACCCCGGTCATCGCCAGAAATAAGCTTTTGAAGCTCGTAAGCGGAGAAGAGTCGCACCCAGGAAGCAGGAATGAGATCGCGAAAGCCGCTTAGAAATGCTTTTGTTTGCGCAGCTGAGACGACATTTAGGCGATGATTCGCAACCAAGTGAACGTATTGAATTACATTTTGCTTGGTTACAGCGACGTTTCGACCACCTCCAAGCAACTCAACCGTGCGCGTCCTTCCGGTCCTTTCGTCACCAAATGTTATTTCAAAAGTCAAGCATAGACTTTCGACTTCTGCAGCTGATAAATAAAGCAGTTTGGTGAGGTTCCGATAAAATTCCAGGTCATAGTTCTTGAGGTCTTCTAGAGAATTTCGTTTGCCAAGAAGCTGATTCAAGAACGGTAGACAAAACTGCGGATCGACAAGGATCGACTCATAAACAGCTTTACCCAGAACTCGCCCCAAGAATTCGTACTGCTCCAATATAGACCGGTCCACATCAAGCGAAGAATTTACGGCCAGAGTTTGTTGTGGAGTTACCGAGAATAGTTGGTACGTCGCTGTTGATTCCTTTGGTCTAAGGAATGCATCTTTTATGAGGTCGTCAATAAATTCTTTGAAAACACCTCCTCCGTCGATACCTGCTTCAGCAGCACCATGTTGATTAACGAAGCTCACTTGGACACGGCGACGCAGACGAGGTCCAAGTCGGTTGAGCGTTTCCATGGAATCTAAATAGAGGCGATCTCGTCGGATATTAACGCGTTCACGACCACTCATCATGTCAACATCTTCGCCTCTAAGCATATTTACAAGTGCTGACCGAGCTGCAGCCTCGTCGTTTTGAGTTGTTTGCTTGTCGTTATTCAATAGCGATTGAAATAATCGAACGCGACGATCAAAAGGCAGCGCCTGAGGGATGGATGTTAGTACACGTCCCATTTTCGGGTCGCTGAAAACATCTGCTAGTTGGTCTAAGTCATCTACCACCACCTGCTCGCCGTCGCTGTCGTCGGTATCCATCTGGTCGTCCGAAGGCGACGTGTTGCCCCGGACAACAGCGTTGTTGTCCCGAGAGAAATAACATCGGGAAACAACCAGGTTGATTCGTCACAGATCTCTGCGTGGCGAAGCAGTCGACACCATCGGTCGTGCAAAGTATTCCAAAGTTTTGTGCCGGTTAGAAAAACACGGGCTTTATAGCATCCAGAGAAATATTGGGGTCGAAAATACCAGTGAAATCCCCAGCTTTTACGGGCCGTTCCCAGTATAAGTTGAACAAAAGCTTTTAATTCGCAATATGACATCTCGTGCTCGTATTCGGGTATCTTCCTCATTATATTGCTCGAGAAACTGGTCGTCAAGCATCGCGATGAGTCGATGAGCAAAGATGTCGCAGAATGCCGACACTGCTGTAAGAAACGAAGCATCCTGAGCCTGCTCACCGAAGCTTTGTGTATAAACCCATAGTTGCTCCAAAATCTTTGGTTCAAAAGCAAGTTGCGACAGAAAGGTACTTCTAGAACTTTGTCGAACAGTCAGGCCAGTCAAGGGCTTTAGCAACTGTCCCAGCAATACGAAAAATCCTCAATTCCCTGAATCTCCATAGTATCCGACGAGCCAATCAGATTGGAACTCCATTTCATCCAAAGGCGCACGTCGGCAATGTCGCGTGCGATAGCAATCGCCTGTTCATTTTCCATTGCTCCCCTCAGAGTATCTAAGCAGTGACTTCGCCAACTCTGGTACTCGGCGCTCATGACGCAATCCAGCTGTGCTGCCGTCTTGATTTCTTGCTTGGTTGCCCCGCGTGCTCCTACAGAAGACTTTGTTGATGAAAGAGGGACTGAATTTGCTGATCTTCTTAGACTCCACTCATCTTCCTCTTCGTCGCTGCTGTCGGCGTCGTAGATGGTTGTAAATGCATTGACGGAACGTTCCGGAGAAGACGCAAGGACTTTCAGCGGATCTTCCTCTCGAACCAAAAGACTGCAAAAGAATAACACAGCGCTTGTCCTTGTCAATAGTTTGTTGATGATTCCTACTACGATACCGGTTTGAACAGCATTCGTAGGTGAAAGACGCAGCAAAGCATGAAGCATCGCGAGACTGTGTTGCGAAGCAATTTTCTCCACTGTTTCCCGAGAAAACGATATCTTGGATCCCCGTCAGCCGGATGAGACAAGGATTCCTGTAGAGCCTGTAACTTGTACCAATCTGGATCGGAAGACTGCATCAAAGACAGGGTGCCTAGGACCGCTTCTCCAGCGGGCAGGGGCGTAGCGCGTACGATTGCCTCAAAGATGACTTGCGCTAATTCGCCCTCGGTCGCACCTAGCATAGTATTGACGGCATTGACGGCTAGCATATACCCTGTGTCGTATCCGAGATTCTGTCTCGCGTACTCTTTTGCGACAAGATTTTCCGGAGAATCACCGAACAAATCACATTTGGTTCAGCAGCGTCGTTCGACGGTTGTTGCATCCATAAAATGTCACTCGTACGATCCATTTTGCGAGAATACCTACTGTGAGTTGTGATCCGTGTTCTCGAAGCACAAAAGAATAATTTCTTAGCCATTTCTGGACTTGCAAGTCCGGCGCTCTAGAACCGCAATACAAGCGCAGAAGAACGTCAAGATTCCGTGTGTAATGGTTCACGTCAATCGTGTTACTTTGAGCCTCGAATTGCGTCAACGAGTTCGTTAGCTGCTCAATCAAATGCTTCCTTGTCAACGCGCCTCTCCGCAGTCTCTGAACGACGACTGCGCTCTTTTCTCGTCGTTGCGCCTTTTCACGATCCTGTCGCTGACGCTTGCTGTCTTCCAGGATTTCCTTCCGGCTACGATTCGTCTTTCCGCCGAGGTTGACATTTCGTCGTGTGCGGAACTGGCCGTCAAACATACTGAATGAAATAATAGCGATCGACTTGAATGATAATAATATTAAGATTGCAGTAAATGCATAGCGACTTTGACAGCAATCATCGCCGTCGTGCATTCGTTTCGGTGTTCTTTGTCATTCGCAATGTTTCCGAAAGCATCCCGAACCTAAAGCGTAAAAGGGTCGTGAGACGTACCGGTACCCAGTACCCAGTAGTTGGGTCTGCGGACAAACGGAAAATCCATGTCACCGGGTCATTGCCCTTTCGTTTGTTTGTTCTTTGATCCTGCTTTTATTATTGCCCAGTCTTACTGGAAGATCCCATTTTTTTCGAAAGAGTAACAAAATACATAAGCCTTCTTACCAACATTACAGAATAAAGCAAAACACGAATCAGGGGCATAATCAACCAAAGCGATATCGGCTGCAGTGTGAGTGCAGTACAAAGACCTGACGCAAAATTTACCCGATGACCATCCAAATAATATTTCTTTGAAAATTACTGTCTAAAAATCCACAAGTCCACAAGATCACAATTTGAACGTGAACCGTTATTCAAATTGAACTACGTATAGATAGGAATGTACTAACAAATTCGATTGCATTTAGGAAGGAACGAGAAAATGTGTCAAGATTTTGTGTTGGGATAGTTCAGATGACTTTTTTTGTTGGATGAACTGGTCATTTCTTCATCGTTGGTCTTGTTGTGGGTCATGCACGTTCGCATCTCCAATCTCGGGTCGATCGGCCATCGGCACATAAATTCAAAAAAAAGGAAAGGAAAGCAACAACTTCGAAGTAATAAACAACAGCTTGATCATGTCAGTAACTCGATTTCTTGTCATCTTTGGAGCCTTGGCCTCCTTCACCAATGCCTTGGTCACAGAAGACAATCGCATGGTGAGCTTCCCGAGCGCGTCGTTTCCTATTGTCCACAATGACGAGTCGACTCACACATCATCCTGACGCTCAGATTGCTTATCTAGGAAACTGGCAAGCATGCCCTACTGCAGCACAGCTCGACCAGTACACGCATGTTCTCGTATCTTTCGCTGTATCATATACGTGGAGTCCTACCAAAAATATCTGCAGCACTACCTGTGATATCGCGACACCTCCCATTTGCAACAATGCTCCCAACCCGACTCTGATCAACGATCTGCATGCCAAGGGTAAAAGGTTATTTTGAGTTTCGGTGGTGCCGGAATGGGAGGTAGCTGGGCTGGAGACGTCAATGATTGCTGGGAATATTGCTTTGGACGAGAAACACAAGTCGTCGATCGTTTGGTGCAAATTGTCAAGGACCTCAACATGGATGGAGTCGACATTGATTACGAATACTTTTACAAAAACAATCAGAACGGTTCTGGTTTCGCCAAGGGAGCTCAAGCAATCAACTTTCTTTCAAAGGTGACTTCAGGACTTCGCAGCAAGCTTCCGTCCAATGCTCTTGTCACCCATGCTCCAATGGATTCCGATCTCGTCGCAGGATCCGACTACTTGACCATGCTGAAAGGTGTCAGCAGCTCTCTTGACTTTCTCATGCCGCAATATTACAATGGAATTACGCGTCCGGCAAGAGATGGATTTTCAAGGCAGGAAGCGGCACTGTTGCGACTTACGATCATTATCAGAACATCGTCACGACTCTCTTCAACGGTGAAGCGCATCGTCTCGTTCTTGGTTTCTGCATTAGTGACTGCGCTGGAACTGGAAGCAACACTGGAGCTGCAGCTGCAAAGGCTGTCATGGGTCAGGTGAATTCAGCCTATAGCTGCCATGGAGGTGCATTCTTCTGGGTGGCCGAACACGATGTGAGCGGACAATGGTCAAAGACAGTCAACACTGCATTACAGCTGAATCGAGGATGCTCCGGAAAACTTCCAAGTTCTCCAACTGCTCCGACGCCTGTAGCCACGCCGGTACAGGCCCCTACCCCGTGGCTTCCCCGGTGAAGCCGCCGTCTCCTGTCACCGCGCCGGTCAATCCTCCTGCAGCGGCTCCAGTGGCTCCTGCTCCTACTTCCGTCGCATGCTGCCCGAGTGGCTTTACGGGAATGAAGCCAGCAAGCAATTGCACGGGATTCGTTACATGTCAAAACGGCATCCAAATGGGAGGAGAAGTCAAATGCCAATCTGGTCTCCTTTTGATGGAAAGGTACAAGTTTGCAACTGGGCCAGCCAAGTCGTCTGTTCATCCAGTTGCGGTTCATCTCCTACAGCCCCGGTGTCTACTCCTGTCGCAGCACCTGTTTCAGCCCCAGTACCTGTGAAAGCACCCGTTCCCGCGCGCACACCGGTGGCAACTCCAATCAAAGCACCTGTTCCTGCTCCGACACCAGTTGCGACTCCTGTTAAAGCACCCGTCCCTGCGCCAACACCGGTTGCGACGCCTGTTAAAGCACCCGTCCCTGCGCCGACCCCAGTGGCAACGCCGGTTTCCGCTCCATCACCTACTACAGCTGGTTGCTGTTCATCCGACTTTAAAGCGTGCAATGTGAATTGGTGCGGAACGGATAAGGCAGGATGCGACAAGTGCGCTCTCAGCAGTCCGATGAAATGGCTTTCGCAAGACTCTTTGCAGTCAACCTCGTGTATCGCACGCTGGGGAACATGCACCAACTCGCCCATTTCTTGTTGTCCAGGCCTCACATGCTCTGGCAGCACCTTCTACAAACAATGCCTTCCATAATCAAGAATACTTTCCAAATGCATAAGATACATTAATAAATTCATTAGATCCAAGTTATAGTTTCTAGTAGAACATCATGCATTGTTGAAGTAACAATGCTATCGATGACGACCCGTGTGTGCGGAGTTATGCTGAATAGGGTAGCGAGTATCCCATAGTGGCGCCGGCTGCAGCAATCATATCTTCGAGGCTCTGGTTTGCCGCCTGGACTTTTCATCTCTATTCTCTCTTTGGAATCGTTTCAAATCCGCTTTATTATAAAGCATATTTCTTTTTCACCCGTTTGCAAAGGTGACAGTAGATGCACAACATGCTCGTCGTCAGAAAAAAGAAACTGCTCGATTGAACCGAGGTCTCGGTTTACTTGAAGGAAGCTTTTGACCTTCTTTCAAAGGGATCTTCAACTTGCCTGTTCGTCGAGCACGCCTTTCGTCTTTCCTTGAAGAGGTGGTTTCCAAGTCGTCGAGAGAGCTCGCTAATAAGTCTTCTTTCTTTTTTCTCCTTGCGGCTTTCTTCTCACTTTCCTCGTCTGAGCTCTCGTCGGATGATTCTTCGCTACTGCTCGAGTCGTCGGAATCCGATTCTACGGTCGTCGACTTTTGCAATACCTTCGCTTTACTTCTCTTTGAACTTTCGTCGGACGATTCATCGCTACTAGAGGAATCATCGGCCAATGTCTGTTTCTCAAGACTGCTCTTGACGCAGTTCTTTGAGGACCCATCGGATGAATCATCACTGCTGCTGTCGGGATCTGCTGCTTTGGGTTTAGATGCGGCGACAATTTTGTTGGCTTTCTTCTTTTCTTCGTTTCGATCTGTTTGGATGACTCATCCGATGATGACGAGTCGTCGCTATTCTCGACCGAATCGTCAGAGTCTAATTGCTTTGGCTTGGACTTTGTTTTCTTGCACTTTTGACGGATTCATTGTCAGAAGATGCTTCGCTACTGTCAATCAAATCGTCCGAATCTATTTGCTTTAGCGTGGACTTCTTTTTGGATTTCGCTTTCTTGCTCTTTTTGGACGAATCTTCGTCTGAGGATGATCCAATAGTGTCAATCGAATCGTCGGAATACATCTCTTTAGCTTTGGACTTCTTTTTAGATTTCTTTTTCTTGCTCTTTTTTGGACGATTCATCATCTGAGAGTGACCCGATAGTGTCAATCGAATCGTCCGAATGTATCTCTTTAGATTTTGACTTCCTTTTGGATTTCTTCTTGTCGCTCTTCTTGGACGTTTTATCATCCGATGTTTCGATATCGCCGATTGAATTGTTAGAATCAACTTGTTTCGACTTGGATTTGCTTTTGGATTTCTTTTTTGGCGTCTTTTTTCTTCTTTTTATCTTTCTTGGACTTCTTTCGCTCGTCTTTGCTGGTACTATCCGTGGACTTTATGCTGCTTTGGTCTGTCTCGTACGATTCCCATACCCATCTACCGTCAATGCTACTCGGTAACGATCCGTCGACTTTCTCCTTCAATTTGCTTTTCAGCTTTTTTGCAATCTTCGAAAACCCATTCTTATCGAGATACTTTATAATGGCTAAAACCTGATGACATTGTTCCTCGCCTATCGTTTCCTCTGACATAGTACTCCTCCCCAATGTGAAGAAGGTCTTTTTAGTCTAAAGAATTTTGTTTCAACAAACAGATCGGAGGACGATGAAAAAGGTTTTCCAGTTTTTCGTCCTTTTTTTGTGAGGCATTTTCGCAAATCGTAAACGAACCTCCGCATGATGACCTTTCCCTAAATTTTTAAAAAAATATCAGTCTTCAGAAATTAGTACAATGTTGTATGGTACCGGTACTCGATTATCGTGACTACTGACTACCGGTACCTATTACTACATACGACGGACAGACGCGCGAGTTTCACCCACGACCCAAGTCAATTCGGGAATCGAGACAGGCCGCACAAAAGCCAACAACAATGAAAACTGAGATGTGAAGGAAAAGGAAAAAAATAGACCTGTTAGAAGATAATAACCAAGCGATCGTTTCCCAAACGAGGAGACGAAGACATTATAAACCACGCATCAATCAAGTACTGATGACTTCTGTTTTCCTCGAACCTTCTGCCACAAGACTGGTAACGATTATAGGTAAGAACGTCGCTCGTTGAGGTCTGCTCGATGTATGTCGTCCTCACTATCATTCGATATAAATTGCTAGCGCACGTGGATCACGGCAAAACAACGCTGGCTGACAATTTAATTGAATACAATGGTATCATATCCGAGAGAATTGCGGGAACTGTACGCTATTTAGATTCGGATCCGGAGGAGCAGCGCAGAGGAATCACCATGAGAAGTTCTGCGATAGGCCTCAAGCATACTCTGAAAAGTCCAAAATGGACGCCTCCGAGAACTACATTATTCATTTACTCGATTCTCCCGGTCACACAGACTTTAGCATGGAAGTCAGTTCGTCCTTGCTCGCTTGCGACTCTTGTCTCCTCGTATTAGATGCAGTCGAAGGAATGGCGCCTAGAACACATCAGGTACTACGAGAAGCGTATATGCATCGGCTTGTTCCAGTTTTAGTCATAAACAAAATCGATCGACTGTTCACAGATCTTGGCTTGGATCCCACAGAGAGCTACCTTCGTCTCCGGACTTTATTAGAAACAGTGAATGCTGCAGCGTCCGCCATGCTTCGATCGGCCGCGTCGCTGGGAGAATTGGAAGCGGACCAAACGTACGAGGCGTGCTGGAATTTTGACCCGGCAGGAGGGAATGTTATCTTTGTTCCGCCCTCTTTGGTTGGGGATTTACTGTGCAATCAATGGCTCGATCCCTTTTCGACAAAAGGTGTTACCGATCAAACCGGTTGTGTTGAAGCAAGTGCTCTTTTCCGATGTCAAATACGTCAACAACAAGGTATTGAAATGGAAGCAGGGCAGTCAGGATGAACCCATGTTTGCGGAGTATGTGTTAAAGCCGCTTTGGATGATCTACCAGGCGACCTCTTCGGCTGCGGCTGTTCATGAGAATCGCAATCAGAAACTCATCTTGACGGAAGAGCTCGCGAAGGCACTCTTAGCGGCGCTTGCAAGTGGTAGTACAGCGGTAGATGCAAAGCTTCCCTCTACTCTGGATGAATTGAAACAACTTCAATCTGCAGTTGCGGCGAACAATGAAGAATTATTTCTTCGCGCATTATTGCGCCGTTATCGACCGTTGGCGCCTGCTATTCTCGATACCATTTGTGAATATTGTCCATCTCCAGAACGTGCCGTGTCTGCTGTGCGAGGAAATGTGTTAAGTCTTCGTGAGCATCCGTCGGAGACGTCAATGTCACTGGAAACGTGGAACAACATACAAAAGAGCGTGAGTTCATGCGATGCGACCTCTTCGGCTCCGACAGTCGCACACGTCTGCAAGTTTATTAACACGCACCGATCTCAAATCAGAGACCCCAACTCCTGACAATGGCGAGCCTACTGTCCTCTTGGGGTTGGCACGAGTTCTATCGGGGTCGTTGCGAAGTGGGGACGCGTACCATCTGTTCGGTCCCAAGTACCCCGCTTCGTCGACAGATGAGCCTTTGAAACGAACTGTGCGACTTTTTCTACTCATGGGATCTTCTTTCATAGCTGTCCCCGAGGTGCCAGCGGGTCATCTCTGCGCTGTCTCGAATCTGGAAGGTGTTTCATTCAAGACGGTTACTCTCTGCAATGACAAGGCTGCAATGCCAATAAAGGGGTTTTCTGGCAATAATCTACGACCTCTTGTCAAAGTGAGCATTGAATCTCAAAACGCTAGTGATGGAGACGCTCTGGAGCGAGGCCTAGTCAAGCTATCGCTGGCTGATGCTGCTATCGAAGTCACTTCGACAGCGCGAGGTGAAAAGCTCCTTGCGGCATTGGGTGAACTTCATCTCGAGCAATCTTTAATAGACTTGGAACGAGTGTACTGCAATCGAGAAGGAATTAAATTTCGCGTATCTGATCCTATTGTGGACTTTGGTGAATCAACAAGTTGGTTTGACAAAGAAACGGACGAAAGCGGTTTCGCTACATTTTCGATGACGAAGCTAGGCCAGCGTTGAGACAAATGACCATCCCGCCCTACAACGAAGAGGAAGGGATCGCTTTAGCTCGCCATGGTAGATCACGTACCTTCTTAACAGGGCGGGGAGCTGCAGTAAGTGTGAGGGTTGTACCGTTCGCACCGTCAGTTTTCAAGGCGTTGAAGTCCTATGAACAGGACCGATCATTTAGTTCGGACGATGATACTATTCGTGATATTGTGATGCTTGGTAGAGGGTTGGGTATCGTTGGCCAGATATCTCACACCAATGACGAGGAACTAGCTGCAGAGATTTTGGATATCATGAAAAGCCTGCTATTTTTCCATGACGGGAATGGAAACGGGCTTATGGAGACCGCCGGGATAAGAACCGGGCAATCTGTGAAAGGTGTACTCGCACAGGATGGAGAAGTCTTCACGCCGAGCGATTTACCAGATAACCATAGTATGGACGAACCGGAACACTTGAATAATGAGCCTGTTGATGTACCAAAACAAAAAAGAAGCTTATGATGCCGTGCGCAACTCGATCCGCTCACCTCAACAGAAAGTGGATGACGGAGACATACCAAGATCTGACATAGACGAAGCAGCATTTAGGATATGGACTAAAGATATGCGAAAGTCGACTGTTGCCGGTTTCAGATGGCAGTCCGGTCTGGGTGGATTTGTGAAGAGCCTAACCGAAATGTACTTGTCGTACTCGAAGGAGTTGAAATCGCGTTGACCTCGAACGAGGGTATTTGCGGTCCAGCTAAACCGTTTTCAGGAGGGATAGTCGTCTCGGCTGTTCGGACTGCTATCCGTAGTGCTCTCATTAGCCGACCCGCTCGGCTTGTAGAGGGCGTTCTTCAGTTGACATTGCATTCTTCACTCACGGGGTTGGGACCTTTGTACTCCGTCTTGAGCAAGCGACGGGGTAAGGTCACAGAAGACACAATGGTGGATGGTACAGACTTACTGTTGATATCTGCTTTGATTCCTCAAGCAGAGTCGTTTGGGCTGGCTACAGAACTTTTCGGAAAACTAGCGGCGAAGTGACAGCCCCGAGCTTATTTTCAGTCACTGGGAACTGCTGGACGAAGACCCTTTCTGGATTCCAACTAGTCAAGAGGAAAGAGAAGATTTTGGGGAATTGGAAAAACTGGAGACAGCTCTACTGGCATGGGCAATATCGCTCTGAAGTATATTCGACAAGTACGGCAACGAAAAGGCCTGATGGTCGATTCTAGTCGCACAGTTATCGCTGCGGAAAAGCAACGCACACTCAAGAGGTAATATCGATTTTTTTTACAGCTGAGAGTTCCAAGCTCGATGTATTGTACATGGGTTCACATTAACTTCTAATCAGATTTACTAAGTGATCGTGAACCTTCGCCATGACTCAATAAGACCGTGGAAAGCGTCTTAACATCATTTCGTACATCTTGAATTGGGAGAACGTGTTTTCGTTTTCGCGTATTTACATCCTTATCATCATCACCATGTTCTTTTCGGTCGGTGCATCCGTACTCGGTGAAGGCCAAGCTCGAAGCCCATCTCGAAGCGGCTGTATGCAGGCATTCAGTATTGTGATAGGTTGCTTGCCATCTACCTCCGGCACCATTTCTTCCAAAAGAGTTTACATGCTAGCTGCGACTTGGTCAGGACTCCCACAAACTTTCCAAATTCTTTAGCATCGTAGATGTCTTTCTTTGTTTCTTCACTTGAAGAGTCGTTCTCTGAATCTACTCTGTCAACATCTACTTGTTTGCGCCATCGAAGCAGAACAGATTCCATGTCACGACAAAGCGATTGAAACGCCGTCCATGCGGCACTCTGACATTCCGCTGTACTAGGCGGATCTGCTATAAACGCATTTCGAAGCTTCAGTCTTGGCGCGTCACTTTTGCTCAAGTGAATACCAAGCAGGTTCCACAACAAAATGTCCACAACGCCCCCTTGCTGTTGTTGTCGGTAACTCTTGCTGCCACTTCCGGGAACCTCCACGCATACTTTCCTAACAAAGTCGGACTCGCAGCGCACAGTTCCCAAAGTGTCTGATGTACAAGGCTGTGTACATTGGCTGCTTCAGCGCTGGCAAGACTTTTTCGTTCATCCAGTGCAAAAGCCACTGACGGAATAAACCGGATTGCAACAAAAGCTGCCCGTGCGTGCTTCCCAGGGCAGCAACTTTGGAAACTGGGTCTACAGTAAGTACCCGCATCAGTGATGTGTAGGACCAATGGACAGCACAGTAGGTCTCGGGGTCTCCGAGTGAACGCTCAAGCAACAACGTCAATGGATCAAATGACTCGATAATCCCATTTTGAATGTCACGAATCGATTGAGGATATTTGGTACCCTGAGCCAAAGTGCTATCGCACAACGCAGAAAACAAACCCAGGGCCACCCATGCCGCCGGTAAGACACCAGTTGTTTGTGAACTTTGTGCCGTTTGCACTTGAAGTAGATTTTGCAATAACTCAATGTATGGTGTCATAAGTATGTCTGGTCGGTGCGATGCGGCATCCCGAGTGATTTGAGCCAGATGGAAGCCGAGATGTTGAAATTCGTTGCTCGAAACGATTATAGTAGTACCTCTTTGCCACAGAGGACAGTCGGGGATCTGATCCGGGAGAACTAAAAGCGAGAGGATGAGTGGGGTCCAACAGGACTCCCACGACTCTGTCCAGTCCTTATTCGACAGCGCCGCCAAATGAGGACTATATCTCACGGGAGTGAGCAGAGTCACTATTCCTACGGCAATATCCGACCACGTCGTATCCTCCAGTGCGATTGAGAGTGCGTGAGGATCAATGCGGGCTTGTTCGGCCCATTTATCAAGCGCTTTCAGTTCTTCTTGATAGTTGTAGCCAGATTCAAATTCAAAGTCATCCGGATCGGACTCCGTCGCCCATACTTCCTTTTCCATGTCTTGTGGTGTTTCTTGCTGCATTGTTGTATTTGGAGGCTTACTGCTGGACTCGCCGTCCTCGTCCGAAATATCCGTTTCTTCGTTTGCTGCACTCGGTGCATCCAGTTCAGGTTCCGAGTCAGATTTTGTAGTAAAATGTCGGTTTCATCCTTGTTGGAGACTTCACAACTACCTCGGTACGATCCCATGTATCGCTTTGCAATATGCAGCTTCTCGTCAGATGTCTTTTGTGATTGCGAACAGCACGCATTCAAGCAAGCCAAGGGTATCCGAACATGCACGGTCCAGGCTAAATAAGAGATAGCACGCTCCAGCGCTGTATTGCTAGTATTATTTTCCTCACTGCGGCTAATATCCGTCGGTCGCTGCAAAACTTGCTCCAAACCTTGCACCAATCGATTCGAGAGCGCGTAGGGTGAATCCAATTTCAACAACTCTTGTGCTAGCAGCTCGCACCCCGTACTATCCAAATCATAGGGATCATCGTGGCATAATTTTATATAAGTTTCATGAATTTTCTCGGCAGGACTGAGCGTCTTGGTTTCATTTTCTTGCAAAGCAGTCGCCAATGCGGCGGCAAAGGTCTCTCGAGCGAATGATGATGATTCTTCGGCGGCACTCATCTCAGTTTAATAAAAACGAAAGCAGCTTTTATCGAGCCAGAAAATCATCTGTCAGGCATGTGCCGAAGTATAAATAGTGTGCGATGTCCTCGCCGACTACACGGTCCTTTGCTTATACCCATCAATGATCGCTCAATGAACACAAAAAATCTTCTTGTCGTTTTTTGAAGGAGAACGACGCGCAACAACGGACGTTCGCGCACGTCGCGCGAGGCGCGTGCATCATCCGGGTTCTCCTAATGAGAAAAAAGAAGCGAACACATCATCATAAAACCAAAACACAAAACAAAAAGTCGTTGACGATGATGCTGCATTTATTCCACTCAAATCATTACTTCTCAGACAAACCAAATCTACTTATTGATTAACAAATGACTTCTCTTGCCGCCAAACCGAGTCTTTTCACGAATCTATTTCATTTGGTTGTTTTCGGAATCATTTACAGTTTAGTGTGGCATTATTATGTGTGGAAACAATGCACCTTTCCAAACAGCAGCACTCGCTTTCTCCAAAATCACGCGTAGTGGTCATTACGGGCCGCGATCGGGGCTTTGGACGCATGCTGGTCGAGCATCTAGTTTCCGAATCATCATCCGAGGACTTTATAGTCGTAGCTTTGCATCAACAAGAAAACAGGGCTCACGGGGAACCGATCCTTGTGATTGAGACTTTAAAGGACCTGCTGACAGTCCCCAAAAGAGGCTCAAGTCGTATTATTGGGTGGGCGCCGATGCCAATACTTTATGGCGAGCATTTTCTCTGTTGCCGGCCGCCGTGTCGGATACGCTCAAACGAAATCTGATCTATTTTGCGTCCGTGGAACCCCGGAACAAGCATCTGTAGACACTGTTACGCCCGTTACAAAGCGTGGTAGCAAACTGGACTAGTCAGTGGCTCATAATATTGAAATGGAAGGAGGCCGTGTTGAAGGACAGCAATTCCTGCGGTTGCACAAAACAAAAAGGCATTGATCACGCGTATTCTAATGGCAGAAGACCTACTCCGTAGAAATGTATTATCTAAAATTACATATGCTCGAAAATCAATTGTAGCGTGGTATCCTGTCACTACAATCGGATTTCGTTCACGATTGCTTCTTTTTACCACCAAGCTTCCAACGGTGCGTGTAACTATGGGTGAATCTGGTGTTGCTTGGTCAATAAAGGACTTGCCCTTCATTTCAGATTCAAAATATGACATGTAGAGTACCGCACGTAGGTTGGGGATGCCAGACTTCCACAGTTTCCTTAGCTTCCAGAATTTCCAACAACTCGGCGGTGGTTGGTATTGAACAATAAAGTAGTCAAAGACCAAAGACGACGTATCGCAGTCGAGAGCATTCAAATTCAGATAGTGCAACGGGAGCTGTGCGGCGATGGATTCCAGAATCCCAAAGTGGTAGGTAACTGAATTCGTTACAGCAATCGAGCAGGGACACTTCTTCGCAAGAGTAGTCGGACGGAAAGAAAAATCAGTAAAACCACGAACACAAGCCTTTTCTCTAGCCTCTTGGTGAGAATAGACTATTGACACACCAATCAACTGCTTGCATTTCCACGAGGCCACCACCAGGCAAATGAAACATACACCTAACGTAAGGTTGTTCTTTGTCATGAATTTTGTTTGATTACCAGTCATGTTATGCTATCAAGTGTTGCGAAAGAATAATCATCATCAAAAGGTCGCGGAAATAAAACAAGTTATAATATGTAAAACATCTTGTTATTGCAGCATCATATTATTACAGTTGTAGGCAGTAGCGTTGTCTTTGAAAATGCTTCAACATTTTGTGTAAGAAACATGAAACATAGACTTATAAATATATCTGATGCTTTTGCGTTTCTCATAGCTGTTTCTTGCAGTGATGATGCTGATCAATCTCAAATCTCAATGCTCTGGAAGGTGAGGGAACGCGCCTCTGCTTTGGTACATTTCTCTACGGCGTCCTACTGGTAATGTGTACAGTTTCCCGCACTGTCCGATGAATGCATTTTGTTTTGTTCTGTTGCGTTCAGGGTTCAGGGTTTCCTACTGTACTCCAAAAGTTACTATACGCCGTTCAGTACTCGTGACTCAGTCCCGACACGTCTGCACGGATCGACACCACTCCAATTCCACGTCCGACGTGCTGTTGTTTGGACTTTTGCTTTTTCCTACGGGTACTCTACCTGGCCAGGAATTCTATCTGGAAAAACTGAAATCCAGACTTTCTTAGATCGATGAGTGACGCAAGAAGTGCGGCAAGACCACGATGACTAAGTCGAAGTACGTATGTCCGCTAGATAATCAATCAAGAGTTGTTGTTGTACTGTAGAGTCTATTGTACTTTGGACATGTATCCTGACGAAAGAATTCCAGCAACGACAAACACCACGCCCATCACTTTTTTTCCTCTTCATTTCCTCCCTCCACGAAAGATTCATAAATTCACCGATCGTGCCGAATACCAACAACATGAAGCTCACCCTCTCTGCCATCGCCCTTTTGCCTCTTCGGCTTCGGCCTTTAATGCCTTCAGCCCCAAGAAGGCCGCCGCACGTGTTGTAGCCACTCCGGTAAGTATTTGCACTCATGTTTCTAAAAGAAGATCATTTTGCAGATTCTCACCTCTTGCTTGGTTTCCACAGTCCTTCTCGGTTGACGAAATCCCTGGAGCTCTTCCTCCGGTAGGAGTCTTCGATCCCCTCGGATTCGCTGGCAAGGCTGACGAGAACACCTTGAAGCGATACCGCGAGGCCGAACTTACGCACGGACGTGTTGCCATGCTTGCCACCATTGGTTTCCTCGTCGGTGAGAAAGTTGAAGGTTCTTCCTTCCTCTTTGATTCCCAGATCTCTGGACCTGCCATCACCCACCTTGCCCAGGTCCCTGCTCCTTTCTGGACTATCCTCGCCCTCTCCATTGCCAAGCTGGAGCTCGACCGTGCTCAATACGGATGGGTTCCTCCTCGCGATGTCCCCGTCGACCAGCCGGGCCTCTTGCGCACGGACTACACCCTGGTGACTTGGGATTCGACCCTCTCAAGTTGAAGCCTTCTGAGCCCAATGCCCTTTTGGCCATGCAGAACAAGGAATTGCAAAACGGACGTCTTGCCATGCTTGCCGCCGCTGGGTTCTTGGCTCAAGAACTAACCGACGGAAAGGGAATCGTCGAACATTTCCTCAGTTAAATGTACATCTGTCGATAGATATTAACTTTCTTCAGAGATTGTTTTAGTCTTTAGCATACGATCTTCAAAATACAAACTAATTCAATGTTAGCCTAGTATAGGTACGCCTGTAATTTTTTTCTTTTTATGTAGATTAGGAAAGCCTAGAGACCCGAATCTATGTCGAATCTATCAACAAAGTCGCCCCTTTGTTCTTTCGCGTGCGTTAGTCTTCAAACTATTTTCATGTCCACGCCCGCTGAAGTGTTGCTAAAGGCAACAACAATTCGAAGTAAATCTATTACGGAGTATTTCTTTATGTCCAAAAATAGAAAAACTTTTGAATTCTATAATCATTCTTTATCCTTTGCAATTTTGGGTTCATCGTCATCCTCCTTTCTGTTGTTATTATTGCCAGGCGACTGTTGTCGACTGCCCCATCCACCATCCATCTGTTGATCACCATTTTGATAACGCTGCTCTTCGTCACCCTCAAAGCTCCCAAATTGGCCTCTTGCCCCGCGCCGCGCGTTTTCTTGGCGAAGGCAACAAGACTTGATCAATCAACCCATACTGTACAGCTTCATCGGCAAACAAATAAAAGTCGCGCTTCAAATCTTTTTCAATCCGCTCCAGAGGCTGACCCGTCAATAACGAAAGCTCATTCTCCATTCGATCATTCGCATTTTTCAAATTCTTGACTTCGAGCGCAATATCCGTCGCCTGTCCACGAAACACATTGTCCATTCCGGTGCGATGCAAGAGAAAGCGCGCGTTGGGAAGCGCACTGCGCTGTCCTTTGGTCCCCGTCGCACACAAAATCGATCCCATTCCTGCCGTTAGTGCCAAATTGACTGTCTGAATTTCACAATTCTTTTGGTATTTTGCATGAGATCGTAATCGCCAGCGCCGGACGAAGGTTCGCTCCGGGGACGTTAAAGTACATGCTGATCGGTGCGCGGGGCTTTCGTTGCGCAAGTAGAGCATGATGCTAATGATACTGTTGGCAGCTTGGTCATCAATGTATTTGGAAATGAACATGGTGCGATCACGGTACATGGCAGATTCAATGTCAATGAATTGGGCGTAATCCGAGCCGGGTGGCTAATAATAAATGGTGTGTGTCAGTGAACGAGAAAGAGATCGAGAAAAAGAAGTAACTTTGCTTCGACACGCACCTTGAAAGGAACCATCGGTGTTGTGCTCGGCATTTGAATGGTATCGCGTTGCAGCATCGACATGGGAGGACGGAAAAGGGATGTTGGTTGCGATTGGGAGAGACTTCGAGCTGCTTTCTTGGCGTCAAACAGCGAGTACGCGTTGCTTTCTCCCAACAGGAGAAGTAGAGATGATAGCAAATATAATTTCATGTTCAAATTAGCAGCATGAATCTACAAAAGAGAGTCTGGACGATTGAATAACAATAATAATATTATTATTGTCAATGAACTCTGCCTGTTTTTTGCGTTATGGACAGCATAAAATTTTCGTTCGTCGTTTTGCGGTGTTCCTTGTCACGACCTTCCTCCACGTGGAAACGGTATTCAAGTGCGGATTGAACTGAGATAGCTTGGTACCGCTGTGATAATGCAGTCAAACGCCCACGAGATCGTGAAAGGGGCCGTTTGATTTTCTCGAAGATGATGACAATTCATTCTCTCGGAACACAACTCTCGAGAAGTCCATCCTGTTATTATAATTTAGACATTCAAAATCAACGACCATGCGCTACCCTTTTGAATCTCCAAATATCAACAATAACGCAAATCGAGGAAGTTCCTGGCTGAGCCACAAAAACAGAGGCAAGGAACTGTACGAACAACAACAATACGCCGAAGCGCTGCAAGCATACCAGGCCGCCCTCGACCCAATTCTGGAAGCACCTCGTCAAGAAAAGCAAATCATTCTTTCCAACATAGTCGCTTGTCGACTTAAACTAGAGAACACCCCGAAGAAGCCGTCAAAGAGGCAAAACAGTGCGTTGCATTGAATCCGTCGTGGGCCAAGGGCCACGTACGACTCGCTTCGGCCTACATTGCGCTGGGAGGACACAGCAACGATGCGTGCAATGCCTTGCAAACGGCGTTGCGACTGGATCCGGGAAATGCCTTGGCGCGACAAATGTTGATGCGGGAACTGCGGCGTGATCATACAGCTCGACCGCTGGATCCTCCCATGAATCCGGATTATGTGCCTCCTCCACAACAGCAGCAAGAAGAAACCGTCTTGGAAGATCCAGTGGATGATTCCGTGTCGCTCACAGAACGATTTCATTTTCATGTGGCGCGGGCGACCTTGTGGTATGAGCGGCAATCGTCGGAATCGAAGCAGTTGCTCAAAATTGTCGTTGTTTTGCTGGCGTTGTATGTGGCGTTTGGAGGACGATTTGGATTGGAATCGCTGTATACGACGCAACATCGACGCCACGGAAATTACGAAAGAGGCAATATCTATGATCAGTACCGTCAGAATTATCATCAAACGCAATACACTCCGCCGTCCTCCTATCACTACAATGACCACAGATCTCATTCCAGTCGAGGAACAAAAACAAATTACCATTACGGCAGTGGCGGCGGTACTAGCAGTTACTCGTCGTCGTCTTCCGAAGCATCTTCACTAGCTTCCTGGCCATGGTACTGGGAGCTGCCTATGTCTGTCACCGCAATGGAATCAACCCATTTCATGCCATGTTCATGATGAATATGATGCGCGGAGGTAGAAGACGAGGATATGGTATGGGAATGGGCGGTTTTCGATTCGGAGGAGGTCGGCCGCGATGGTAATCTAAAGTTATTCGGATGGCCTGCATCGCCAGATTGCAAAAGTTAGTAGCGCAATCGAAATGTTTCTCTTTTTTTAAAATATCAAGTTGTACAGCTAGATTACCCGTACACTCTGAGAATGTGCTTATCGGCCCTTTGGGCATTACAATAGTTCGACTAGGGTGGTCGCTTTCCTATGTTTTTTATTCATTTCGATGTTGCTCGCGCTCAGTCACTATCACTAAGGTTCGTGATTCCATACCCAACAACAAAACAGAGGCGTACCAACGACAGACGCCAAAGATCTTTGCTCATCGTCTCGCTTCGTCGCTCGCGCTCCTCCTCGCTTCACCATGATTAATTATTTCTTGTTGCATTGACAACTTGTTTGCTTTTGATTCCTCTCCTATCTCTCGTTTCGAAAATAAATAAATCAATAACAAACTTCGTAAAAAATGAGCGACTCTCAAAACATCACCGCATCACTGCAGGAACAAGCACCCGGTTTCGATTTCTCCAACTACATTCGCAACCAAAATTTGCTCCAAACAGACGGCACAGCGCAAAAGATCAAAACCAAAAGACAGGAACTACCATTGTAGGAACAGTCTACGCCGGAGGCGTCGTCTTGGGCGCAGATACGCGTGCTACGAATGACACGGAAGTCGCGGAACGCAATTGCGAAAAGATTCATTACATTGCCCCCAACATGTACTGCTGCGGTGCCGGAACGGCCGCCGACACGGAAAACACCACGGCCCTCATTTCGCGTCAGCTCGAAATGCTGCGCATGGATACCGCGCGTCCGTCGCGTCTCGTGACGGCCGTCACCATGCTCAAGCGAATGCTTTTCGTTATCAGGGTCACGTGAGTGCGGCCTTGGTGCTAGGTGGATGTGATTTGCAAGGACCGCACATTTATCAAATCTATCCGCACGGAAGTACAGCGAAACTTCCGTACACGAGTATGGGAAGTGGTTCGCTGGCGGCCATGGCCGTTTTGGAAAGTAGCTGGCAAGAGAACATGACGGAAGAAGTCGCCGTCCAGTTGGTGCAACGCGCGATTGGTGCGGGTATCTTCAATGACTTGGGCTCGGGTTCGAACTGTGACATTTGCATCATCAAAACCGACGGAACTGTGGATTACCGCCGCAATGCGGTCAAGCCCAACGAGTTGGCTCCTCTTCGTGCGCAGGTGCAGCGTTCGGGACGATTGAACATGAGACCCGGGTTGACGCCGATCATCAAGAGTGAGTTCAAGCCTCATCCAATAGTCGCTGCTGGTGGTGAAACCGCCATGGAACTGGAATAAGCATTTAAACGAAATATAAGTACTCGTATCAAACTGTTGATTCATCGTGTCTATTTCTTGCGGATTACTTCTAGTAGATCAAATATTACAGCATTACTAAAGCCCACGCGACGTTGGCAATCTCTAAAATCAGTAATGGCGCTTGAAATGGCGTAAAAGCAGACGATCGATTCGAGTTGTTTGGATCATAAAAATTGGGCTCGTTGGGGTTAACTGGGCGGGTGCCGATGCTGATCATGGCAACGGGGCTGGACGTAGGGGTTGTGTGGGGCCTGCCTCCAGCGGAGTTAGACTAGTTTCCGTGGGAGCTGAAGACACGGCGGGCGGACTTGAACTTATTACGAGAGGTGTCGGAGATTGAGCTCCAAACGGCGGAGTGGCCAAGGGCGGAGCCGAGCTTGTTGGACTAGACGCAAGAGGAGATGAAACGGGGCGAGTGGACTTGGCACGGGAAAGGAAGGCGCAGAAAATACAACAGGAGATGTAGAACTTGCAACAGGAAAGGCCGGGCTCGGCAAAGATGGCACAGGGATCACAACAGGAGAAGCGGGACTTGCAACAGGAAAGGCCGGGCTAGGAAAAGATGGAACAGGAATTGCAGCAGGAACCGAAACGGGGATGGCAGCAGGCACGCCACCCGAGACACTACAACCACGGTTCGAAGACAGCGCTTGATTTACAGCGTTCGACCAGTCTCCATTGGTATCGTCTAGATTGACCCAGAAGAATGCACCTCCGTGACACGGGTATTGACTTTCCAGCTCGGTGATTACTGTGGAAGCCTGCAATGAATCAGCATTCGAGTTGGTACCTGAAGAATCATCAGTGAGTATTCTCGCGTTTTGAAGTCGCAATGCAATAGTAATAGAAAGTAAAATACCAACCTCCACAGTCATTGATACAGAACCCAAAGACGATACGAGTGGGATCATTGTCCAAAACTTGTAAAAGACCATTGTAGTGATCCACGGGTGCCATTTCTCCTTCACCACGCGTCGAAAAGCCGTCCAAATTTGGGCGAGTGACGCCGTTGTAGTATTGAGGCATGATAAAGTCCAGTGCATATCCGACTTTTTCAGCATTTCGTAGTATTCCGTTCCTTCCACCGCGTCCGCGTCCATGGGTGCATGCGTCAAGATCTTATCGGGCATTTGTTGTCGTAATCCAGCCGTTACGGTTTCAAGGAAGTAAATTGCCGCAGCCCCTTGTGTGAATCTCTCTCCACATTATCCTCTAGGAAATATTCGTAATCGAGATCAATACCGTCAAGATTCATCGTATTGACCAATTCGACCAATCGACTGATGACATAATCTTCTCTGCCAAAACAATATTTCCAGCAATCGTTCACGTCTCCTTCCCAACTTCCGCCCATACCGGCTCCTCCAAAACTCAACATTACTTTTATTCCTTTTGACTTCCAATCACTAATGATGGTGGGATCGGCCTTATTCTCGCAAAGGAGAGGTGCTTCGATGACGCAGGTCTCACTGCATTGATTCTTGGGCTCGGCATACGTATACGTAACGGCGAATCCTATCGCAATGTGCGTATATTGCTCGAGCTGAACATCCGACGGACAAGTTTGCCAGTTTCCGACGTATGCTATCTACAAATGCGTGAGTTACAAGCGCCAAGTTGTAAACACATACATCACATCTGAGCGTCCTACCATTCGAGCGTCTTCCTTTAACAGCGCTACTACTGGGACTGAGCTCAACAAGGCAAGGATCCATTGAGGAAAAGCTTTCATTTTTCACTTAGATAAGAACAATGTGAGATGCTCTGGTCACTCTTCTTATGGAGACAGAAAACGATGTGAGATGTTGCACCGATCCGCCGATAAAAGTGCTTGGCGCCACTTGGGCTTGAGAAGGAATCGTGTGATCGTTTTATTACGTAAAACGTAGAGGCCGAAATCGCCTTGCAACTTGCAACTAACAACTAACATACGTTTTATTACACTCACAGTATGTCTTGAACGAGACTGTGATAAGAAGTGTAACCTTGTGGCACTTGACACGTGATCACGTGATCCAAGATCCAAGTTCCAAGTTGCATGTTCCGGGGTCCTCTTAACTGTACACAGAAAAGTAGCTAAAACTTGATACGGTACTGGAAAGCAACTTCGTTTTGAATTTCCTCTTCTGAACTTGTGAACGATGACTGGTGACTGGGTACTTGCTGTGGGTTGGAAAGTACGATGTCCAGTGGCGATTCGTGATTCATTTTCAGTTCACTTTGTTCTTGTTCATTCGCGCGAAACGTGTGAAATGATTTCTCTAGCTTACTGCTTACTTTCGCCTCTCGCATTTTTACGTGGAAACAATGCCGTCCCACGTTCCATTCTACTGTATTGCGCTGGAGGCGGTCAAGTCAAGCCGCATACCCACCTAGATTTCTCGATTATCTCATCTGTCGGTGAACGGGAGAGATATTTCTTGTGTTTCCTATGCTCGACGAAATCTGCTTGTAGCTGAACATGTTGAAACTAATAACGCTAGTGCATTAACATGCTTTTTACATGGCATCGCACAGTTTGGGATTGATAGCACACAGCATGATGCTGCGATAAGGTAACCCCTAATCCATAACCTTTATTCCCCAATGTCAAGACAACCTCAAGGAGTTCGCGCTATGCGTGACATTGGAATCGATAGCAAAACGGCCACTCGATTATAATCGATTGCGCGTCACGCTAAAAGAAACGGGATGTTTCGCCCTTCTCCGTGGCATAAAACACAAACGCGACAGTTCTGAATTCCACGTGATTTGTTCCTAATAGCCTCTTCCCATTCTTTTTTAACTCCTCTCTAGATAAACGAAAATCTTACTATGATAGTGGAATGTCTTGCGGTACTAAACCGGTAAATATGAAACGAAAATAGTCGACGATTTTGTATGGATTTGCTATACAGTAGGTCGAATTTCAAACGATGTCGATCGACTTTCCGCAAACTTAGAAGATCCGAGCACGTCTCTCCATTTTCATGCCTTGTTTCTTATTCCACAATTTGTAATGTTCCGTTCCCCGCGAAGCTGGAGCCCATTTGACAAAAAAAGAACAAAGTACGATACAATACAAGGTATGCAGCAAGTTTTGAATTGTTGATTGCAGAGGTACGTTGAAAAGGACAATGAGAACAGAATAGAGACGATTTGATGTGTTGTTTGCATCGAAATGGGAAAGACGAAGTCTTTACAGACTGCGAGACTCGCGGCTTCAGATTCATGCCTCCGATGGCCTTGCATGCGCTCGTCAATTCAAGTTTGTGTGACAAGGTGTGCCTTTTGCAATTATTATGAATCAGTTCATTCGTTTTCGCCGCCAAAGACGCACATCGCAAAAGACGAAACGCCGTGTTCACGATCGCCATGGTGGCGGCGGGTGGTGCAAGCATTCGTTCGTGCGAAGAAATTAGCTACTTGGCACGCCACAGTCATGCAAAGCCGTTCGCGTATCCGTGCGAAAAATCGACGTCGATCCGCTACACGGCGCATCACTCTACTCTTCCACTCTTATGCCGTGAATTGCCACGGCTGCGAAGCATTGGTGCACCCTACACTTGTTTTCATACTAAATTTCGGAGCGAACCGCATTGTTGCCGTTTGTATCTTCACGCGTAATTTCTTTCGAAGACAAACAAAAAACTCACGCTTCGCCTCTTTATCTTCAAACCGCAGTTTGTTTTGTTTGAGAACACTTCAGAGAGTTATTGCAGTAGATCTTTCGAAAGTTAATGAGAGGAAAGAAAGAATGAGTCTTATTGGATCAGAGTTCGACATTCCAGGCATTACAATCATGACTCCATCCTCGGGAGATTTTAGTTTGGACGACGATGACATGCTTCAACCTGTATCGCCCAAGGGCCCTGCTGAGTCTCTGTTCCTCGGACCAGGCCTTCCGACGGATACAATATCAGCATTGGCTCTAGCGCATCAGATACATGAGAAGCACAGGTCGTCCTGCAGTTTGTCTGTTGCAACAGAAGACTTTGCCTCGGTTGCACAGTCAATGCATTCTGGAATGGAGACTGGCCGAGGTCGACACTTTTCCCAGCTGACGATTATTCTTTATCAAAAGATTCACCCTTTGCTCGTGATCCTCTTTCACAGGACTTTGTTGATATCACAGCCAGAACAGAAGACTACTTTGAAGATACAGAAATGACCTCCGAAAATAATATCGATGTTGCCACCCACGTTTACGACTCCGCGAAGGGCGTTTGGGGTTGGGGAAAGGAGTTTTCTTTGTAGGACCCTTCCTTGGTCTCGCCGAGGGCGTTGCTGGTACCGTTGTCTCGGTCGTTGGCAAGAACCTTGGCGATGTGGACAAGGGCGTTGCGGTCAAGTTGCACCAAGTGGATGATGGTATCTTGAACCCTACGATCAACGCGGTTCTCAGTCTGATCATCGGAGCTTCCGACAAGACCCAAGAAATGTTGAAGCCGATCGTGGACACCCTTTTGAAGCCGCTAGGATTGATCAAGGATGGTCCCAAGAAAGATCCAGAATTCACTTCTTCGGATGCTCCCATGACCTCCTCCGAGTATTAGATTCTCCAACGACGATGATTTATAACCTATAACGTAACTATGTAAGCGTTGGTTTGTATTGAAACGTATATGCCTTTGTTTATTATAAATCTATGCTGCTGTTTCATATATCCTCAATCGGACAAATCCTCATGCCATCTTCCTTCCGAAGACATGTTCTGTAAGAACGTGGTTGCTGCCTCGGCGTCCGGTATCTTTCCGCCTTGCCAGAGCAGATCGGTCATTGTTTTTCGAATAGCAGCTCCAAAGGATGCTGCTCCCCACAGATATAGACATGAGCTCCTTTCGAGACGAGCTGTTGATGAATGAATTCGGCTTGTCGAGTCAAAGCCTTGGTCACGAGAGATCCATTGCTGGCGTATCCAATGTGGCATTCTTGAAGGAACGACTGGCTCTCTTCGACCAGCTCGAGATACACTTGATCAGCCGGGTCGCGGAAACCCAGAAAAAGAGAAACGTTCTTGGGACGTATCGCGCCTTGGTGAACGAGATCTTCCAGAAATCCCCGAATGGGCGCGACGCCGCATCCTCCGCCAATCAAGATCACGGGAACATGAGGGTCCGATGGAAGACGAAAAGCAGGATTCGAGACCAATCCAGCGACTACTGTTTGGGACGGCTTTAGATTTTGCATGTGTTTCGTGCAGAGTCCATGTCGTAGACTGCCTCGTGACGACACGTAATGAACGGGTCGGTAGGTCAAGTATATTTCACTCGGATGTACGTTAGCCGCCGAAGCGATGGAGTAATAGCGAGGCTGAAGGGGTGGAAGCTGATACAACAAATCCGCCAGCGAAACCTTGTCGGCCTGAGGATGTTCCATGACCAAATCCAGCACGGTCCGTCGAGGCTGTGATATCTGTTGTCGGTACTCGAGCGACTTGGAGCAAGTCAGCCAGCGTGCAAAGGATGGTGACGGAGGAGCCGTCAGATCCACACAGTGACTAAGTGTTTGGTAGACAGATATTCCCGATGGGTGAGGATAGTGTCCAGCAGCATGACTTGGTTCATTCACAATTTGGCCGGGGTCTACGCCATCCTCCAGGACGTGACTGAGATATGCATGGACTAATGTATCCGGATTTCGTGGGTAAATCATAATATGGTCACCCGTTTCATAAGAGAGCCCGGACGGCAACGACAAGTGCATTTCATGCAAGCCCGTATCCACGACGGCATGAGGGTGCAGATTTTGATTGCACAAGACCTCGAATCGTTGGCGACAGTTTTCCTTGTAAACGTTGGGGTGGATCTCCAGCAAGTCGGGAGCTTCATCGTGATTTTGTTGTCCCGATAATAGTTGCAACTCGGGATAATGTGTAGGAATGCGAGTCGTCGTCACACTCGTCTCTTTTCGGGCGTAGACGCTTTGTTCTCGGCAGATTTGTCTCCGGTGCCCGCACTTCCTGTCTGGATAGTTCGAAGGATTTTCTCCTGCCACAGATCAAATTCTTCATCTATACACAAGGAATCATCTCCGAGTCGAACCGGCAGAACGGGCACAGCACTGGGAAATCTGGTCTGAAACGCTTGTTCCAAGGCTTTTCCAGCCGCACAAAAGTGATTGGGGTGCGCTTGTGAATTGCCAAGCGCGAAAATGGCATATTGCAGAGCAGGATGATCGGCTGTTTCCTTGTTCGACGATAAAGCTTCATAAAGGACTTGGCGTTGGAAGGAACTTCGCCCACGCCCGTCGTGCTGATCAAGAACAAATAAAGGCAATCGTCTGCCAAGGACGATGGTGGCACTTCAGCCATGGCTTTCATACTGCATTCCTTTCCAGCGCCTTGTAGGGCTTGTTGTAGCTGCATAGCAAACAGCTGAGCTGTCCCTGTTTGACTCCCGTACAAAATGGATATTTTTCCAAAGAATCGATGGCTGTTGTCGACAGCCAATGGACAGGTTGCTTCCAAATCGGTCGGTCGATTCGGAAGGCCAGCTTGGTAGCGAACGCTGGTGTCCTGTTCGAGAGCAACAGGAAGCAGTTCATCATGGGAGGAGTTTTAGTGTTTTTCTTTGTTGCGTTGATGAGTGTGTGTTGGAATACGAACGTCAACTTGATGATTGAATGCCCCAAGAATGCCCTTTCGATGCCAATGAATGAACAACGAAACCGAACCTCGCAAAAAGTCCGGAATTTGGTTTGACGTTTTGACCAGATCTTGGAGGAACGTGAAGATTCGTGTTCGGATTCGTTTCAGGTAGTTGCCACCTTAAGATGTGAATGCCGGAGAACAAGGAGAGGAGCGAGAAACCGTGGACGCCGAAGGAGTTGCCAAGGTTCGCATTCACTCTCTCAGCTCATGAGTAGAGCTTTGTGACTTGTGACTGCCCGTAATCCGAATCCAAACCTGAAAAATAGCTTTTGGTTCGACCAACGCAACCATCGTTTCGGATCATCGCACAAATCACAAATCTGCTGGATATCATTCTTTCAAGTCAAGCGAAAGAACTACTTTTCGTTTTCCATCTTCACCTCTCGCCATGTTGAGTTCTCTTCGCCGCGCTGCGGCTTCCTCTCAGCTCCGCGCCACGCTCGCCAAGAGCCTTGCCGCAACGCAAGTTCTTCCTCGTGGCGATCATCGATTCTCCAGTCCTCCTTCTTCTTCCATTCGATGGCAATCGACACAGCCCGCGACCATGTTCTGTCGTCAGTGCGAACAAACGGCAGATCATCACGCATGCACGACAGTCGGAGTGTGCGGTAAGACGCCCGAGACTTCGGCCGCGCAAGATGCATTGATTCATGTGCTCAAGTCGGTTTCCTTGTGGTGCAACGCCGCGCGAGCGAGTGGTGCCGCGAGTCCTGTACTGACCAAAGCCAACCTTTGGACACTCGAAGCGACGTTCAGTACGCTCACCAATGTCAACTTTGATGAGAGTCGTATTTTGGAATACATTCAGCAAGGTGAAGTCCTCAAGAAGGAATTCGCGGCGGCCGGGGTGGCGGCTCCGAGTCATCCGGTCGCGCACGTGGATTGGTTCAACAAGACAGAGTCTCAAATACAAGAAGCGGCTCTTCCAGTTTCTGTTCCGGAACGAGCCAAAGTGATGAATCATGAAGACGCCTTTTCCTTGAATGAACTTACTACCTATGGCATGAAGGGGCTATGTGCGTACGCAGAACACGTGCATCAGCTGCGTCAAGACATTGATGGTTCGAGTGTGGATGAGAGCGTGATGGTTGCTATTCATGAGATTTACGCCAAGCTAGCCGACGATACTCCGGATGTGAATGGGTTGCTGCAGGCCGCCTTGAAGATTGGTGAAGTGAATACTTCAGTCTTGGCGGCTCTGGACGAGGCACATGCCGAACTACTGGGTGCGCCATGCCCGACTCCTGTTCGAACGTCGGCTGTCAAAGGAAAGTGCATCCTTGTCTCAGGTCACGACATGGTCGATTTGTATCATCTCTTGAAGCAAACTGAAGGAACAGGCATTCAAGTTTACACACGGTGAAATGTTGCCAGCCCATTCGTACCCAAGGCTTCATGCTTTTCCGCATCTCGCTGGTTCGTACGGAACGGCGTGGCAGAATCAAAACTTTGAATTCAGCTGCTTTCCTGGTCCAGTCGTTGTCACTACAAACTGCGTTTTGAAGCCACGCAAAATCTATGAAGATCGATTGTATACTATCAATGCAACAGGATTGAGTGGGATCAAGCATATCAAGAACCGCGACTTTTCGGGAATTATCGAACACGCGCAGCAGTGCAAGGGCTTTGAGCAAACCGCAGAGCCAGCTACCTTCCGCACCATTGGTTTCAATCACAGAGCTGTCTTGCCTCTTGCCGATCAGATCATCGAAGCAGCAGCGGCTGGCAAATTGTCTCGTATTTTGCTCATTGGTGGTTGTGACGGATCTCAGTGGAATCGGTCGTATTTCACCGACTTGGCTGACGAGAGCCCTGACGATAGTATTATTCTCACTCTTGGCTGTGCGAAGAACCGAATCTTGCAATCTGAGAAATTCAAATCTGATGACTTGGTGACTAACCAAATCACACTTCCGAACGGCACTACCATCCCTCGCGTTTTGGACATGGGACAATGCAATGATGCATATTCCGCCGTTGTGGTAGCATTGGAACTGGCCAAGGCGATGAAACTGGAGTCTGTCAACGAGCTGCCTCTTTCATTGGCCATATCCCACTTGGAGCAAAAGGCAGCTGCTGTGCTTCTGACCTTATTGCATTTGGGAGTCAAAAACATTCGTCTTGGACCTTCGTTGCCTGCTTACATTAGCCCCGGAATCTTGAGCGTATTACAGCAAAACTACAACATCATGCCGGTTGGAGACGCATGTAGCGATTTGAAGATGATGATGGAAGGAAAGTAGTCTGAACATGTCAAACTTAAAACAGATCTAGAACAATACATAAATTCAGAATTTCGCCTGATCAATAGGTCTAATTGGAATTCCCAGCCCGCATCCAAGAACCTGTCTAGATTCTCAGCTGAGTCTATTAAGAGCGTCGAGTGAATTGAGAGGTCGGATTCGGGCCGAGTAGGATACCACATACCATAAACCAGGCCAATATAGTATGGGCTATGGGGATAGTGCATAGACATGAAACAATAACGCTTGCTTGCTGACAGAAAACAAAAAACTCGGTACTATACGGCGTTCCATCTTCCAAATCGATTCTACCTTTAGAGTCTCGATCAAGCAGGTTGCAACCTCCTTTTGATCAGAGAGAGAGAGGAAAGCGCGATATGTACTTGACGCTCGATAAGCGGATAAAATTGAGCTTGGTACCGAGTCGCAGGAAAGACCCGTTGGTTATCTGTTTGACTTCGACGATCAAATAATCAAGTAATGTGTTTTCATTGTTTATCGTGGAGAAGAAATGAGGGTCTGGAGTTTGGGATAATTTGTGGGTGCAAAAACTACCCGCATCAAGAAGGACCGGCGTCTCAATGCGTATAATATATAGAAGTAATGGTGGTAAGACACTTATGGAGGGATGGAAAGAAAAGGAACGAAAGCATTGATGAAGTCCTTCATGCACAAAAGAGGATGTCGAAGAAAGAGTTGACTAACTAGATTATATAATGGAGCTGTTAGCACGCTGAGATCCTAAATGGTCTTTGATCCGAACTTCTTGCGAGCTTCTTCGACCATACCGGCTACAACTTCCATTCCCCTGGCTTCCCACTCTTGTCTGTTCTTCTCGGCATAATTCAAGTATTCATCACTTGAAACACCGAACACGCCGCACTCGCGCAACTTCTTCGCCAAAGGAATGATGTAAAGTCAAAGAACCCAATCTCGCCTTTGTACCAGTTCTCCGATGGGTCGCTTGCGGCGCGTCCGCTGATGTAAGCGCTGTACATCTCCTCGAAGAGTCTCTGGTTCCACTTTCTGTAAATATGCCAATGCTGCATCGTGTGCGCAACGTCAGACGCCTGGATCAAGTGCTCAATCACAATGGTTGCCTTGCGGTCAACAGCATCTTTCGCGGACTCCTCAATGTTGTTGCCAGCAAACGCTTTTCCCAACGCATATTTCGAAGCATTTCAAGTCCTTGTCCATGATATCTGTTGCCATCACCGAGTTGACCACAAGCTGACGGAAACGAATTCGATCGTGTTCAGTAGGGCAAATGGCAAGTCTTAAATCATTGAAATTGCTGTCTTGAAGCAACTCCCAAGACAAATCGACAGAGTTTTGTTCGGCAACACTCTTTCCTTGTAAAACTTTGCGAGCTGGGATTTTCAGCGACAAGCTGAGTGTTCGGGACGCCTGCATGATCGGCGTCATGGATCAGAGCCGAAAAACGCATGCAAACTGAGTGAGAGGATCCGATGTGATGCCATAAGTATAGTCATGCAAAGTCGATTCCAAGTCACTGTTCACGGCGTCGACATCGGGCGCGACAATTCGAGACAGAAGCTTCACCACGGACATTGTTACGTGCGACGCGTGCTCGAAGTTATGAAACGGGTTGTCTCGATACATGGATGCTATCGCAGACACGTACTCCTTCAACTGCTCCAGAACTACACTGGCGAGATCCTCTTCTCTAATTCCAGCACCAGTACCTCGTTTGAACATCGGCATGCGGATGATCTCCTGAACTTCATCCAATGGCGTCGTCGTCAGCCTTGGGGCGCTCTTGTTTCGAGTCGATTCCTGGGTGCTCAAGATATCCTTGCGTCGAGCAAGCACTTTCTTCAGCAAAGATGCGAGGACTTCAACATTCCATTTCACGAGACGCTCTGTTTTCTCGTCCACTACCGGAATAGCTGTGTCAAAGATCGCATCAGAGGGCAGAGAGCCAGTTTTTCGCCCGACGTTTCGCTCGATGCGGTGTCGCTTCGACCATGACTCGATGCTTTCGTGTTAACAAGCCAATACGTTTGAAGCTCGCCCTTGCCTTTCGCGATGACTTTCTCGTCGCGCGGAACCAACCAATGTTCTTTGCCCGCCGCGATCACGAGTCGCGCCGTTTCCTGAGACAGGTGGATCTTTCCGGGAGTCCGTTGGATTCCATTCTGCTGGCCGTGTTCATCGTGTCGCCGAAAAGCTGGAACCGAGAACGTTCACCACGCAGCACACCAGCCGTTACAGGGCCACTGTGCAAACCGACGCGCATCTGCAGATCGGTCGTGTCAGGACCGAGAATGACCTCCAACTTTTCGTCAGCACGTTCATCTTTTGGACGCAGTCCAGCGCAAACCGACACATTGCAACGGCGTGATCTTTTCGAGGGTCGGGCAAGCCTGTCACAGCAACATAACAATCACCCACGGTCTCAACTTTGAAAACGCGACGCGCCTTGGCAATGTCGTCCATGGCTTTGTAGATGGTTTCCAACAAGATGAAGACTTGCGTCGGCTCTCGCATGGAGCTCCATGCGGTGAAACCTGCGAGGTCAGCGAATAAAATCGTGGTTTCTGGGAACAAATCGGCAATGGGCTTTGTCTTGTACATGTACTGATCGTCATCGGCTCCGCTGTCGTTCATTTCGTCTCCTTCTTCGTTTCCAGTGGACAAAAAGGACTTCAAGCGACTCTTTCCATTGAGAGCCTTCTTTTCGTCACTCTCATTCTTGGCTTGAGCAAAGATGCGATCGCGCACATTGGACGGGAACAGCGAAGATACAATGACATTTGTCCGAGTCATTGCAGCCAACAGTTTGCGGTTTCTTCGAACGACGAAGCAGTCGAACATAAGAAACGCCGTTATCATGAACGCAAAGGCAAATACAAGCATCGTGGTGGCGTGGACAGGATTGGAAGACTCGTACCGTTCTTCGAACTCCTGCTTGGGTAAACGTGAAGGTAAAAAGGCAGTGTCCTTAACAGATGCGAACTCTTCTTCACTTAATTCGCCATTGAGTTCAAAGAAAGGGATGATTGTTTCCATGTGGTCGTAACGGGTATCGTGCATATCACCTGGGCCAACGTATGTGACCTTAAAGAGAAAGAGATTCAGCACACACTTCGAACATCGCGAAACCTAATTCGACCATCAGAATATAATACGTACCGAAGTTCCTTCAAGAGTATAGGTAAAAGACTGGTTGCAGCTGTTCTTCAAAACTGCAGTGATCCCCAAGACCCCACCAGGAAGCAAGTTCGCCAAATTCGAATCCCAGAAAAACAAGCTATACACTTTTCCAACTATTTCCGCTGTATCCCGGTCTAGCAGACGGTTAAAGACCGGGTGGCCAACCGCACAAACAGGGGGAAAAGTCCTTCCGTACCAGGCAAGGGCTCAAGTACTTCTGACATCACGGCTCTGCGGAATGTTTCAATTGCATTGTTACTTCGGTTCGCTCCGTAACCATAACTGTCAAAGTTAATGGAATAAGTAGTAGACTGAGGAGGAGAGGCCTGCCAACGTGGTGCCCACGGGCCTTGACTTGTGGGTATGAAATCAAAGGGCTCTTAATCGAGTAATCGGTACTTGAAAGATCGAAGTCAGCCAGTGTGAGATTGTCTCCGGGTTCAATGAGGTAGAGTGATAGCGAGTCGTTGTACCAACCAATATTCTCAGTTGCGTACTCAGTCCATGCATCGTACTGCCCAACATCCACCGTGGGGCTCCAAACGATCTCGAAAATACCTGACATTTGCCTTGCTTGCCTCCCTATGACTTCAAATAAATCAACCGTGACAAACGGGAACGTTTCGTTTTTTCAGCTGCCGCTTTGGTGACCTGCCCAGCAACCATTTCACCTGAATTGAAGATGTCGTGAACCTGGGACTCAACAGCGTTTCGAATGGCTGCTGCAAAGAAAGTGTACTGATAGACGACAATGAGAAAAGGATGTAAGCAAGGCTCGACGGGAATTTGAGAAAATGACTGTCGGCAAACTTACGCTGTCGTGAAATTCGTCAACGTCCTGATTGTGCAGAAGGCGATAAGTTATGGTCGACACTGCCACAGAGACTGCCACCAAGGTAAATAAGGTGAAGATTCTCCAGAGTTGTACCCCCCTCGTCTCTCGACGTGTCAGTTCCGCGACAGCAGCTTCTTCGGCTTTCTCCTGCTCAATGGCGTCCATGCCATACGGGCGAATCTCATCGTCTGAAGACTCTCCGCCATCAACACTCCATGAGTGATCATGGTCTTTGATCATGATAGATTCTTGGTTTCTGTTGCGGGCTTTGCGATGCCAGTTGAACAAATAGGAAATAGGTCTAATAATGTGCGCTCTTTTCGGTTTTTTTTTCGTCGCGTCGTGCGATTTGCGGATCGGCGAATTCCAAAGTCCCAACCAGAACCAGCTTTGAACAACTTCTCCGAACCCCGCCACAATGTCAGTACAAGTACGACGTACCACAGTAAGTTACAGTCTCCAGTCACATTTTTTACTTATTCACAGCTGAAAGGGGACCGTCGAAAACCCCAATATTTTCGTCGACACGTTCGTCCTCCCACCGGGTTCATCGAAGTGTTGCACGCCGGCCTGCCCAACGGTCGAACTCGTTTGAATTTTTCGCAACGGCCACACAAGCAACAACAAGAACAAAAAATACAACCAAATTGACTTCGATTGTTGTTGACGACCGAAGTACAAGAACACATCATCTTTATGGTAAACTGCGTGTATCCTTTTGTTTAACTTTCTGGTACTCTTACAAGGCCGTGTTTGAATTGTGCGGTTGCGAGATCCATAAGTGAATAGGACACGAGGACCGGAGTAAATTTATACGTTACTGCAATCGGCTGTCAATTCGGCCGATTCATACGATTCGGTTTGTCGATCGATCTCCTTTCGTGCAGACCGTTCTATCCAGTGAACGAGTTCTTTTCATTGTTGCGAGTGACAAAGAAGACAACAATCAAACATTACAAGCACGGGAATTTTCGATGATAGGCAAGGAAGATTTTTCGCTGTCACACAGAGATCGGATATCAACCGATACACAATCTACAACGACATGCAGCGTACTCCATTTGGGAGATCCGAACCGCCGTAATGATAGGCACATGGTACGGATGCGGTTTCGCCAGCCGTTGCTGATGGTCAGTCTTTACTGGTCGAATTTTGGGTGCGAACGCAACTGCAGTGCGCGCACGACTTGTCTCTTCGAAACTCGCTGTCAAAGAGGAGCAGTACGTACCTCTGCATTGGGGCCTGAGAGGGCCCGGTTGTAAGACCATTCTTACGCCGCTGGAGGGCCAGCAATATGGTGTGAGCTGACAAGCAAAGCTTCAAAGCAATAGTATTCTCTTGAATACAAGAATGGCATTCCAATCCATCTGTTTGCTGGATCTTTCTGCGTTTGTTTTGGTTGGCACATATCAAATGTTCGTTGGATGAGCAAGATCCTTTTATTTCATTGACTCGCCTGACAAACGAGCAACAGAATCTCACCGTCAATGCTCAGAATGTTAAGTTTTGTTAATATGTAATAAAAGTTATATATTACTGCTGGCCCGCTCTTTCATCGCCTTGGTAGGTACAGATGTGTACTACTGCGTGTTTGTTCATTTGTGCTATTGCTGTTTTGCGGTTCAACGACCGAATATGCAGCTAGTCGCTAGATAATCCATCTATCTAATTGTTTATTACAATCATTTCCAACGACTTTGACAATTCTTTTCGAATGGAAACAAAGAAACTGCCGTTACAAAGAAATTCTTTGACTCACGGTAGACGGTCATGCAGTGCAGAGAAATTCTTAGCCATTGCACAATCGCCGTCCAAAGAATTTTCTTTGTATGGTAAAACTGTTTGAATGTGGTTCGTAGCGCCTCGTTCGAAACCATAAGCCCGGGTGGCTCATTGTCAAGCACCTGTTGGTAAAGCTCGGTAAACTCTGCATCCTTGTTAAAGTAATAGAAGAAGTGATGGTGATAGCGAACAGCCACATCAGATGCCTTGGGGCTCTATCAACCAAGCACCAAGTATGGCGGCATGGAACACCCTTTCTCTCCCAACCTTTGCAGCTACAAGCAAGATAGAGGTACGATCTGTGCTTCACTAGCTTTACAACACGTGTTCTTTGAAACATTGGTACAACATGCTTCCAATAAGTGCCACTTTCATCCATTTTCTCTCGAGTAGTCTTGATAAGATCGGCGTTTGACGTAGAAGACACCGTCCTCTTTGCGATAAATTTCGTAGGATGATCTCGCCTTCCACTCCTCCATTGAAATCTTCTTTCCATACCCGGTTACACCAACCAAAGGATCGGCTCTTGAATCGGTGGGCTGCAAATCCAGTGCTGTGGCGCAGTCCCGCGTTTTCTGTTTCATGCGATGCTTGTGCAATCTAGTTGCGGCCATAGCTGCCACGTGTATATTGTGGCAAGGTTTTGGGCCGATGGCAGACCGCTTCATGCTTGAGTTCTCTGCTTCCACAGAGTTTGTCGTACGAACATCTCCACATCGGCGACCGGCGCTTGTAATACAAGAGCTCTTTTCGTGACCCTTTGAAGCTAACTTGGTAGTAATGCTTGAACGCCCTTATAAGCTCTTGACCGAGCTCGTCCTCGACCATAGGGTGCTCGAGAAACTCCCACAAACAGAGTAGGGAGAACTTGTATTCTTGGGTATTCTCGACATTGTCTGTAAACGACCAAAACCACTTAACCACAATTAGGTAGAATAGCTTGGCGTAGGTGGAATCAGCCGGTTTTCTCACCGAATTCGCAATCATTCCTCTATCGATCTTGTGCCAGGCACACAAGAAAAATCTTGAATTGGGCAGTACACCATTATTGATTGCATCTTGAAGAGGCAAATAAATACAGCTATCACCGTCCGTGAGCACCATTTCGTTTCTTTTCAACGATGACTTGGGATGCAAATGAGGAAGCACGGTCGACCACAACCAGTGAAAAACCCAGGAACTCTCATTCGGTAGAAGGGCTTTCATCACTGGAAAAGTTTTGTTGCAGCCGTCCTTGCCGGCGACCATGAAGACAGGTCGCTTTTCAGAGTTGGTTCCAGACGTAACATCGGCGGTAATGACCTCGGAAAGCAATTGAACAAATGCTGCTCCTCGGTGCTGGTCCAGGCAAGAGCAAGGAGGATTTTACCGTTGCCCACTTTCAGCTGGTTGCGAACCTGTTCAGCATACGACACAACAGACTGTCCGGCATTAGGCCAGGAGGAAACATCAACACATTCATCTGGAAGCATTGTCTCCTCACCGCTACAATTCACAGAAACACGGATCTTGGGAGGTCTGCCTCTGCCTGTTGTCCGCAACAAACTAGAATCTACCTCGTCGTAGATGGCAACAAAGGAAATGGAAGGATCCTTTTCAGATCCTCAATCAACTGTTCCGCAGCCGACGACCCAGGTGGTAGATCACTGGTACTTCTGCGGTTGTTCTGCTAGATAACGAATTTGTCGCGAAGAAAGATTCAAGCCGCTATGAGTTGACATCACAGCAGTTACTGCACCGGCGGTCACATTGCTTGCAACTTGAGCATGGATGAGCTCCAGCTGCTCACTGCTTACCCGTCCACTACTGCCTTGTATTTCACCAGGTCTTCGCTTTGAATGACCACAGTGAGTTAATGTTCCACTTCCTGTGGAAACAAACCACTGGTTATCCTTGTACAAAAGGGTAGCCGAAAACTACACAGGTCGTCGCTGTCTAAAGGACGGCCCGTCATCTGATTTTTCTTCTTGGACGATGATGTGTTGGGATCACCCTGGTTCTTCCATACCCTACCTCGGGTGCATTTGAACACGAGGTACCCTTGGTCTGGTTTTCGGTTGTCTTTGGTGTATCCGTTACTGAACACTTTGAAGCCATCTGCCTCACAGATGTCGGTCACTCTTGAAACAATGATGTCATGAGATGCCTTTGAGTTATCACTGAGATCTAAGAATACACAAGGCATACCATGGCCTTGGCTCGCAATTACAGGGTTTGTCTTGACAAGTTTTGCATATTTGGAGCTCTTGTCCAAGTAATCGACCAGGTTGATATCGGTCTGAACAGAATGCCCAGTAATATCTGTCAGTTGCGCAGGGACAATAAGAGACTTAGGCGTCCAGGGGCCGTTCGCTGCTCGACAAGTCTAGTGAATGCGAGTGTGTTGTCGTTGTTCATCTTTAAACAAGACAATTGATTGCATCCAAGGTAATTATTGGTGATGGCAAAGCACGGGCTGTGAGTGTGAGAGCATTGGCTTCGATGTTAGAGCCGTGGAGCCGTGAAATTTTGGATTTGTATCCATCATCTATTCATAAAACGTGATTGGCGAGCAAGCATATCTTCTTTGAATGTTTGAAATTTTGGAGTTGAAAGTGTTACACGTGGAAGGGGTTTCTTCGTGTCGACGAAAATGTTGGGGTTTTCTGTCGGTCCCCAACCCTGTGCCACGTGCACCTGCCTTGTGCCACCTGCCACCCACAGACACAGAGGCTAACAGAGCCAAACCGCCACAACCCACAACATACAAACCAAGAACCAAGCCCCGAGCCCCCGAGGGCTGTATATTCCAAACGTTCTTTTGCTCTGACTCAAAAGAAAGTCATTGGTCATTGGTCATTGGCATCTGACATCTGACTACTGTATAGTGTCTGACACTCGTTTGTAGCAACTACAAACAGTACAGCAAGTTGGACGTGCGACGTGCGACAGAGTCACTCGGTATTCGGTATCTCGGATCTCAAACAGGAAAACATGTGATAGGTGATGCGTGGACGCGTGGACATTGGACGTGATACATTTTTTGTGAGCGCTGAGCTAGGTGATAGTAAAGAGTGGGGAACCGTCAACCGACCATTTATACCGACGAGAAAAAATTAAGTCCACTTGACTCTTGAATGAACGTTGGAGGTCTTGGGTCTTGGCTTTGCGGCGAGCTGCGAAGGGCGAAAGTGATGATGATTGATGACATACGACGATACGACGATGACAGAAGAGAGATGATGAATGATAAAAGAATGATAATGAACAACAGTAGGAAGTGGAAACTACTAGGAGAGAGACCTAAAAAGCCAAAAGAAATGAACGACGAGCTTTGAGCGAGGAAAAGTCGACAGGACTCCTCTCCTTCAAAAGCTCCCCGGTACCGTTTCGGTATTTGGCGTTTGGCTTTGACTTGTGATCTAAGAAAGCAGCCTCTAGTAATCCAAATTCTCCAGACTCCGCACACAGAGGGGATTTTCACTTACAGTATGTCAATAGATTATAGATACTGAATAGGTAAAGAGTGAATTGAGAGGTCGGGTTCGGGCTAGGTCAGAACATCATACCGAAGCTGTGTTCGGCTTCAGAAAAAGTAAGAACTACGAGGCAGGCGCCGCTAGGTTTAATTGCCTACTTCCTTGCACGAGAATCCCCCTTATCTATCAAGAGGATGCCGTGGCCAGGTCATTCAATTCTTCCGTTTCTATCCCATGCTGTTCAGGAAAAGTGAACGGCGGCACAATGTCTCGATATAAAATGAGTGCGCTTGGAAGCAGGCATCAATACGTTTACGGCAGACAAAGCAGCCGTAAAGGTAGTGCCTGTAGACAATCAATACCTGCTGCTGTCGATGATCTAACAATACACGGGTATGACTGTGTGTAGGTATCGCTCGGTCAAAGCAATCATCATGGGCGACGGCCACGGCCACGGCGCGAGAGAATTCAGAGGATGATTGAAGATTCATTGCTACGTACTAGACGCGCAATAAACGGATAGTGTCTTACAACAAAAACCTCATTTATACAAGAGAAGTTTATTTTGTTGCCGAGATGTCATCAGGAAACAGCCGCTGCTTATTGTTTCTTTGAATGACTTGAACGACGTCGACGACCAATTGGTTTTTTTGTGTGTGGATGGGAAAAAATGAGGTTTGCGGATGTCGCAACGAGTGAGTAGGGACCGCGTCCCTACCCTAATAGACGTTTATGGTGGTGAGACATTTATCTTATGGAAACATCCACAGACCGCGCAGAGCAATTATAATAACTGGTCGCGAGAGGCGGCGCAAGCCAAAAGCGACGAAAGCACAACGCTTGGTTGTTACTTTCATTGAGGAGGTTGACGAAGAAACAATTGATACTTTCTCTATTTACTAGATTATATAATGGAGCCGTTAGCACGCTGAGATCCTATATGATTTTTTGTTCCGAACTTCTTGCGAGCTTCTTCGACCATACCGGCTACAACTTCCATTCCCCTGGCTTCCCACTCTTGTCTGTTCTTCTCGGCATAATTCAAGTATTCATCACTTGAAACACCAAACACGCCGCACTCGCGCAACTTCTTCGCCAAGGAATGATGTAAAGTCAAAGAACCCAATCTCTCCCTTGTACCAGTTCTCCGATGGGTCGCTTGCGGCGCGTCCGCTGATGTAAGCGCTGTACATCTCCTCGAAGAGTCTCTGGTTCCACTTTCTGTAAATATGCCAGTGCTGCATCGTGTGCGCAACGTCGGACGCCTGGATCAAGTGCTCAATCACAATGGTTGCCTTTCGGTCGACAGCATCTTTCGCGGATTCCTCGTGTTGTTACCAGCAAACGCTCTTTCCCAACGCTTATTCCGAAGACATTTCAAATCCTTGTCCATAATATCCGTGGCCATCACCGAGTTGACCACCAGCTGACGGAAACGAATTCGATCATGTTCAGTGGGGCAAATGGTAACCCTCAAATCATTGAAATGGCTGTCTTGGAGCAACTCCCAAGACAAATCGACAGAGTTTTGTTCGGCAACACTCTTTCCTTGTAAAACTTTGCGAGCTGGGGTTTTCGACGACAAGTTGCGTGTTCGGGACGCCGGGATGATCGGCATCGTGAATCAGAGCCGAAAACACACACGCAAACTGCGTGAGCGGTCCGATGTGATACCGTACGTGTAGTCGTGCCAGGTCGACTCCAAGTCGCTGTTCACGGCATCCACATCGGGAGCTACAACTCGAGAGAGAGCTTCACAACGGACATAGTGACGTGCGACGCATGTTCGAAGTTATGGAATGGGTTGCTGCGATACATGATGCTACCGCGGAAACGTACTCCTTCAACTGTTCTAGAACAACACTGCCGAGATCCTCCTCTTTGAGTTCAGCACCATTACAGCGTTCGAACACCGGCATGCGGATGATCTCCTGAACTTCATCCAACGGTGTCGTCGTCAACGTAGGGGTGCTCATTTTCGGGTCGAGTCCTGGGTTCCCAAAATATCCTTGCGCCGGGCAATTACTTTCTTTAACAAAGATGCGAGGACTTCAACATTCCATTTCACCAGACGCTCTGTCTTTTCGTCCATCGCGGGAGTAGCTGTTTCAAAGACTGCATCAGGAAGCTGCGTTTCATCATCGTCGCCGAAGTCTCGCTCGATGCGGTGTCACTCGCGCATGGCTCGATCCTTTCGTGTTAACAAGCCAGTACGTTTGAAGCTCGCCCTTGCCTTTCGCCACGACTATCTCTTCGCGAGGAACCACCCAGTGCTCTTTGCCCGCCGCGATCAACAGCCGTGCCGTTTCCTTGGACAGGTGGATCTTTCCCGGAAGTCCGTTAGATTCCATTCTGCTGGCCGTGTTCATCGTGTCGCCGAAAAGCTGGAACCGAGAACGTTCACCACGCAATACACCAGCCGTTACAGGGCCGCTGTGCAAACCGACTCGCATCTGGAGATCGGTCGTGTCTGGACCGAGAATCACCTCCAACTTTTTTCGTCAATACGTTCATCTTTTGGACGCAATCCAGTGCAAACCGACACATTGCAACGGCGTGATCTTTCCGAGGATCAGGCAAGCCTGTCACAGCAACATAGCAGTCACCCACGGTCTCAACCTTGAAAACGCGACGCGCCTTGGCAATGTCGTCCATGGCTTTGTAGATGGTTTCCAACAAGATGAAGACTTGCGTCGGCTCTCGCATGGAGCTCCATGCGGTGAAGCCAGCGAGATCGGCAAACAAGATGGTGGTTTCTGGGAACAAATCGGCGATGGGTTTCGTCTTGTACATGTACTGATCGTCATCGGCTCCACCGTCGTTCAATTCGTCGCCTTCTTCGTTTCCAGTGGACAAAACGACTTCAAGCGACTCTTTCCGTTGAGAGCCTTCTTCTCGTCACTCTCATTCTTGGCTTGGGCAAAGATGCGATCGCGCACATTGGACGGGAATAGCGAGGATACAATGACATTTGTCCGAGTCATTGCAATCAACAGTTTGCGGTTTCTTCGAACGACGAAGCAGTCGAACATAAGAAACGCCGTTATCATGAACGCAAAGGCGATGACAAGCATCATGGTGGCTTGCACTGGGTTGGAAGACTCATATCGTTTTCAAACTCCTGGCTCGGGTACACGTGAAGATTATAGACGCAATGACCCTTCATAGATGTGAATTCTTCTTCGCTCAAGTCTTCCGTGACCTGGAAAAAGGAATAATTTTTTCCATGTGGTCGTAACGGGTGTCGTGCTTGTCACCAATTCCTATGTATTTGACCTATGAACACAAGGCAGAGTTAGCATCGAGACTCTCCAGTCCTCGTATGCGCGATTCATGTCAGAATACGTACCGATGATCCTTCGAGTGTAAGTAAACGCCTGGTTGCAGTTGTTCTTCAAAACTGCAGTGATCCCCGAGACCCCATCAGGAAGCAAGTTCGCCAAGTTCGAATCCCAGAAAAACGAGCTGTAGACCTTGCCAACTATCTTGGCTGAACGGTGGTCAGAAAAGTCCTCGTAGACGGGTTGACCAGCGGCACCGAATGGCGGGAAGTCGTTCCCCATACTAGGCGGTGGAACGATCACCTCCGACATCACGGCCCGACGGAATTTTTCAATGGCATTGTCGATTTGCCTTGCCCCGTATCCATACGAATCAAAGTTGATTTCATACGATGTAGGAGGAGGAGGAGAGGCTTGCCAACGCGGTGCCCACGGGCCTGGACCATTGGGTACACCTTCAAATGGGCTCTTGATTGTGTAATCGGTGCTTGAAAGATCGAAGTCATCGAGTGTACGATTGTGTCCCGGTTCGGTGAAATACAATGCTAGCGAATCGTTGTACCATGCAATATTTTGAGTTGCGTAATCTGTCCATGCATCATACTCATCAATATCAACTGTCGGGCTCCAAGCGATGTCGATAATACCGGACATTTCTCTAGCTTGTCTGCCTATGACTTCAAACAGATCAACCGTGACGAATGGGAATGTTTGATTCTTCTCAATGGCCGCTTTGGTGACTTGCCCTGCAATCATTTCCCTGAACTGAAAATGTCGTGAACTTGGGACTCAACAGCGTTTTGAATGGCTGCTGCAAAGAATGTATACTAGAAGGTGAAGGTGAGCATTCGCTATGCAAGCCAAGCGCGACGAGGACGGTGATTTGAATAAGGTTGTGTACTTACGCTGTCGTGGAATTCGTCAACGTCTTGATTCTGCAATAGACGAAAAGTGATCGTCGACACGGCCACAGATACTGCCACCAAGGTAAACAGAGTGAAGACTCTCCACATTTGGACTCCTCTCGTCTCACGACGCGTGAGTTCTACGACAGCTTCTTCTTCGGCTTTCTCCTGCTCGATAGCGTCCATTCCGTAGTGGCGATGATTCTCACCATCCGAGGACTCGCCACCGTCAACACTCCATGATTGATCATCGTCTTTAGACATGATTGAAGGGTAGAAAGTGTTTCAGATTTACGGTCAACGAGCACTTTTTGTGGTCAATTTGTATCACGTTGCGTTTAGCAAATCGGAAACGGGCGAAACTCGCACTTCGCACCAGCTTCACAATTCACCGAAACCCGAAACCAAAACCGGTGAAAAACCGGTCATTGTCTGATAAAAGCTGTCGTAATTCGTACTCGTTCACATTCTGCACGCTGCACGCTGTGAGACTTGGACATAAAAGGCAAGCAACGTAATACGTCATAGCAAATACCGAATTTCGGACAAGGTGCATTGTTCGCCGCTATGTTTTATGATTTCCCGGTAGATCGCTGCAGTGGTCGTCAATAAACATAGGTCGTAGGTCGTAGTCCTGCAGCATTATTACATGAATACCGGTACCAGTAAGGAGTAAGGATACTAACACCACAATCCACAAATGACCCAAAGAGAAACAAATCACAATATCGACGAAGCTTCTCCCCTTGCGGCGAAGTTACGATGACGGCGACAGAGAGAAGAGTGAAGAGTGATCTGAAAAGTAAGGAAGTCGAAGTCCTCTTGGCGGCGAAGCGATGAGTAAGATGTGATGACGAGAAAAGAGTATTATTACCAGCTGATTACCAGGTATCCGATTCTTGGGTATGGCCTTTAAGCTTTAAGCTCTAAAGTTGCGCAACCTGTAATACTTTTAAATACTTCTTGGGTTTTTTGTGGTTATATTTCTCTGGTTCTGGCTTCGGCGCCTGGCTTCTCTCTCCCAGGATCTCTGACCACAGACCACAGCCCGTCGCCAAAAGAATAAGAATAGGGAATAATGACTAGTGACCGCCATTCAAGCAAACTTGCAAAAAAGCCCTCTGAAGGTCTCATGAAAATGACTTTGAATTCAACAATGTAGAAGCAAGAAAGTGAAATGAAAAAAACAAACATGTAATTATTTCCGATATTATCTGGTTTTGTGCCTCCTGCTTCTCTTGTAATTGGGCTATTGAAGTTGGATGTGAGCCATTTGGAAACCTTTCGCTTATCCATTTCTCGGTGCGGCGAAAGCATGCCAACTTGAGGTCTTCGGTGTTGATGCCTGTTGCTGTTATCAGGGTTTGATGCTGCTGCTCTATTTAGCTTAGTATCGTGTCTCGTAGAACACGATGTGCAGCAAGAGAATGATCGGCACGCCACATGCTTCTTTGCAATAAGCTCCAAATGAATCGCATGTAGAACTATGTGGGTGTCTCCAGTGGCGCGCAACACTGTCACATTCACTCTCTGTGTCATTGTAATTTGCCAACATGGGTCCACTTTGTAATTCTAGGGATTCCTCATCACTATCTTCGGCAATACTGTCCTCCGATTCGGAATCGTCACGCAGTTCGTCGCACATGGATCCCTGAGTGAAGCAGACAGACTGTTGTGATAAATGTGTTTCATGGGTGAGGAACGATTTCGTTGAGGCTTCATACGAAGGTTCTTTTCTTAGTGTTGTAGAACAAACTTTGTCGCTGCTCCAGTTATTTGTCAGTGTGAACCGTTGCTTCTTGTTTGGTGAAGTAATGGTGAACCATGCGGCAGTATACCTAGAACAAGACTGTACTGGGAACCTTGCTGCTTCAGTTGATGTACTACGAACACCAGCATTTCATGCTTTTGCAATCGTGTGTAAAGCTCAGTTATTGCTTCGTCTCCTTCTCGGGCATAAAAGTGCGAGTATTTCGAAAGATCGAGGTGATTGCAAAACTAAACGAATGTCGCAACGAGTGAGTAGTGACCGCGTCCCTACCCTCTACCCTAATAGAAGTTTATGGTGGTGAGACATTTATCTTGTGGAAACTTCCACAGACCGCGCAGAGCAATAACTGTTCGCGAGAGGCGGCGCAAGCCAAAAGCGACGAAAGCAAAACGCTTGGTTGTTACTTTCATTGAGGAGGTTGACGAAGAAACAATTGATACTTTCTCTATTTACTAGATTATATAATGGAGCCGTTAGCACGCTGAGATCCTAAATGATTTTTGTTCCAAACTTTTGTGAGCTGCTTCCACCATACCGGCTACAACTTCCATTCCCTGGCTTCCCACTCTTGTCTGTTCTTCTCGGCATAATTCAAGTATTCATCACTTGAAACACCGAACACGCCGCACTCGCGCAACTTCTTCGCCAAGGGAATGATGTAAAGTCGAAGAACCCAATCTCTCCCTTGTACCAGTTCTCCGATGGGTCGCTTGCGGCGCGTCCGCTGATGTAAGCGCTGTACATCTCCTCGAAGAGTCTCTGGTTCCATTTCCTGTAAATATGCCAGTGCTGCATCGTGTGCGCAACGTCGGACGCCTGGATCAAGTGCTCAATCACAATGGTTGCCTTGCGGTCAACAGCATCTTTCATTGATTCCTCAGTGCTGCTCGCCGCGAACGCTTTCTCCCAACGCTTATTCCGAAGACATTTCAAATCCTTGTCCATAATATCTGTGGCCATCACCGAGTTGACCACCAGCTGACGGAAACGAATTCGATCATGTTCAGTGGGGCAAATGGTAACCCTCAAATCATTGAAATGGCTGTCTTGGAGCAACTCCCAAGACAAATCGACAGAGTTTTGTTCGGCAACACTCTTTTCCTTGTAAAACTTTGCGAGCTGGGGGTTTCGACGACAAGTTGCGTGTTCGGGACGCCGGGATGATCGGCATCGTGAATCAGAGCCGAAAACACACACGCAAACTGCGTGAGCGGGTCCGATGTGATACCGTACGTGTAGTCGTGCCAGGTCGACTCAAGTCGCTGTTCACGGCATCCACGTCGGGAGCTACAACTCGAGAGAGGAGCTTCACAACGGACATAGTGACGTGGGACGCATGTTCGAAGTTATGGAATGGGTTGCTGCGATACATCGATGCTACCGCGAAACGTACTCCTTCAACTGTTCTAGAACAACACTGCCGAGATCCTCCTCTTTGAGTTCAGCACCATTACAGCGTTCGAACACCGGCATGCGGATGATCTCCTGAACCTCATCCAACGGTGTCGTCGTCAACGTAGGGGTGCTCATTTTCGGGTCGAGTCCTGGGTTCCCAAAATATCCTTGCGCCGGGCGATTACTTTCTTTAACAAAGATGCGAGGACTTCGACATTCCATTTCACCAGACGCTCTGTCTTTTCGTCCATCGCGGGAGTAGCTGTTTCAAAGACTGCATCAGGAAGCTGCGTTTCATCATCGTCGCCGGAAGTCTCGCTCGATGCGGTGTCACTCCGCGCATGGCGCGATCCTTTCGTGTTAACAAGCCAGTAGGTTTGAAGCTCGCCCTTGCCTTTCGCCACGACTATCTCTTCGCGAGGAACCACCCAGTGCTCTTTGCCCGCCGCGATCAACAGCCGTGCCGTTTCCTTGGATAGGTGGATCTTTCCCGGAAGTCCGTTAGATTCCATTCTGCTGGCCGTGTTCATCGTGTCGCCGAAAAGCTGGAACCGAGAACGCTCACCACGCAATACACCAGCCGTTACAGGGCCGCTGTGCAAACCGACTCGCATCTGGAGATCGGTCGTGTCTGGACCGAGAATCACCTCCAACTTTTCGTCAATACGTTCATCATCTTTTGGACGCAATCCAGTGCAAACCGACACATTGCAACGGCGTGATCTTTCCGAGGATCAGGCAAGCCTGTCACAGCAACATAGCAGTCACCCACGGTCTCAACCTTGAAAACGCGACGCGCCTTGGCAATGTCGTCCATGGCTTTGTAGATGGTTTCCAACAAGATGAAGACTTGCGTCGGCTCTCGCATGGAGCTCCATGCGGTGAAGCCAGCGAGATCGGCAAACAAGATGGTGGTTTCTGGGAACAAATCGGCGATGGGTTTCGTCTTGTACATGTACTGATCGTCATCGGCTCCACCGTCGTTCAATTCGTCGCCTTCTTCGTTTCCAGTGGACAAAACGACTTCAAGCGACTCTTTCCGTTGAGAGCCTTCTTCTCGTCACTCTCATTCTTGGCTTGGGCAAAGATGCGATCGCGCACATTGGACGGGAATAGCGAGGATACAATGACATTTGTCCGAGTCATTGCAATCAACAGTTTGCGGTTTCTTCGAACGACGAAGCAGTCGAACATAAGAAACGCCGTTATCATGAACGCAAAGGCGATGACAAGCATCATGGTGGCTTGCACTGGGTTGGAAGACTCATATCGTTTTTCAAACTCCCGGCTCGGGTACACGTGAAGGTAAAGAGGCAGTGTCCTCCAACAGCAGTCAATGCTTCTTCGGCATAAGCTTCTTTGACTTCGTAAAAGGAATGATCGTTTCCATACTATCGTAACGAGTATCATGCATATCGCCGACACCTAGGTATGTTACCTACAAGAAAAGAAGAGTGAGAAGGAGATTAGCATCGCAAGCAGACACATCCAGCGCTTGCAGACCGCAACTTGCGTCAAAATACATACCTGTGTTCCGTTCAAAGCATAAGTGAAAGACTGTCCACAACTATTCTTCAGAACAGCAGTGATCCCAGATACACCTTCAGGTAGTAAATTCACCAAGTACGCATCCCATGGAAACAAGCTATAGACGTGGCCAACGATCTCAGATGTATCGTGATCAGTCAAACTTTCAAAGACGGGCTCAACCATGACACAGCGTGGAGGTGCATCTTCCTGACCAGGCGTAGCAATAATTGCCGACATCAAGCCCATTCGGAATTCGGCAACTGCATCATCTAATATCTTCGCTCCATAAGCATACATGTCGAAGTTCACGATGTAAGAGGTAGCCGGAGGAGGGAGACTTGCCAAATTGGTGCCCACGGGCCTGCACTAGTGGGCAACCCTTCAACGGGGCTTGTAATTTCGTAGTTGGTATCCGAAAGATCGTAGTTCGCGAGCGTAAGATTGTTTGCAGGGTCGTCGATGTAGAGCGCAATCGACTCATTTAGCCAAAAAATGTTTTCGGTTGAATAGTTCGTCCACGCCTCATACTCCTCAACATCTACAATCGGACTCCAGATGATTTCATCAACACCCGACACCTGTCTAGCTTGTCCACCAATGACTTCAAATAAGTCAACCGTAACAAAGGAAATTTTCATCCTTTTCCGTCGCAGTTTTGGTGACCTGTCCTGAAAGCATTTCGCTTGAACGGAAGATATCGCGAACATGGGATTCGACGGCATTTCGAATGGCTGCTGTAAAGAACACGTACTTCGAAATGGAGTGAGACCATGGTGGTCGGCTGGGGACACAAAGTGAATCACAGCTTACTTACACTGCCATGGAATTCGTCAACATCCTGATTTTGCAAAAGGCGATAAGTTATGGTCGACACTGCCACGGAGACTGCCACCAAGGTAAATAAGGTGAAGATTCTCCACATTTGCACTCCTCTCGTCTCACGACGAGTCAGTTCCTCGACGGCAGCTTCTTCTGCCTTCTCCTGCTCGATAGCGTCCATTCCGTAGTGGCGATGATTCTCACCATCCGAGGACTCGCCACCGTCGACACTCCATGAGTCGTCATCGTCTTTGTTCATCATTGATGGTTGGTTACTCTTGCAAATCTTTTGCAACGTTAATTGAATAATGAGCTCACTCTTCCAGTTGATCCAAGCGGGAAGTCAGAAGAGCGTTGTGATTGATTCGGTCCATTCTTTTGGGTCGTCGAAAGTCCTTTTCGCAAATTGTTGTCCGCGGTTCTGTGCTGTGATCTGTGATCTGTTTGTATAGTCATTTCAATTGCTACTACGTATGAATAAGTCACGAAAGTATTCCAGTACCGTACCAGTAAAGAAAAATTGCAAAGCACTTGGCTCTTGGCTGGTGTTCTTTACTTTGATGGATGTTGGTTGCTGCTTGCTGTGTCGCACAAGTCTGAACTTGCTCTCAATTATCGCCACTCGCCAAAATCGTTCCTGGAACAAAATGTCTTGCGAGTTGGGAGTAGCCATGTGCCAAAGTCACAAGTCACAGTCACACTCGCAAATAAAGAACTGTCTTCTGCTCGAGTAGCGAACTGGGAGAAGATAGATAGAAGATCAACGTAAATTGTAAGGAAGCCCCAAGATCCAAGATCGGGGATAAGAGAAAACGGAGGAAATATCGTCTTAGGTCTTAGTTCTTAGTCTGCACTCTGCGCTTAGATCACTAACAATTTATAACAATATACAATATACCGGTACACTCCTTAGACACGACACCGGGCGCAGCGTGCAATTTTTTTGTTTATAAAGTCTTTTTAAAAAAGTGCGGATGACCAAAATATTGACCGATGACCGATGGGAGATGACGCACGTTTGAAACAAGCGCAAAAGGCCGTCCTTGGTCCTTGCGTCTTTGTCAAGGTTCTCCGTTCTCCTCTCTAGTCTATCTTGGACAGTGACCAGTGACAGTGACCTGCGGTTAAAAAATTAGGCATTCGAATTTCGAATTCGGTCATCCTCCCAGTCCCAAAGGCCCAAGCCCAAGGGGTGAAAGGTGAAAATGTGACGGGGTCCAGGTCAAGGGTCTGCAGTAAGGTTCACGTTACCTTGTCTCGGATTGGTTCTCTTTACCGGGTACCTGGTACCAGTATAGGAACGGTTCTCTTTCTCATTCATAATTCTCTATAGCCTTCCTCACAATACTCAATATCCTTTAATATCCCATTATCATCGTCTTATCTCTTGTGAGTTAAGTCATTGTAATTACAGACGCTACGCTCATGAAAAATTTGACAATGGCATGATCGACAACATTGTGATCGACAATGCTACGGTCGACAACGATCGACAAAGGAATCAACGTCATGATCAACAACGCAACAGACGACACGATCGACAACACGATTGACTACATGATTAACAATCAAAGCATCGCAAAGATATCAATGAATCAAAAGGAAAGCATATCGTATATCCATTATCGTTCAGCAATGCATGTCTTTATTATGACAGAAATTACAACTCATAATCTGATCGCAACTCCATTTCATTCAAGGGATTCTGCGACGTTCAATTCAAGCTTCGAAGTTATCAATGATCCATCACGGACAAATGATACCGGAGTCCTAAAAATTCAAATATCTACATGTCTTTCTCAAAAAGAGGAAACAATCCAGCCATTCTCCAAGAAGAACAGAATCAATAAGTCTTTCACAAAATGAAGCGACAAATTCAATAGTTCTCAAGGAAGAGCAGGCAAACTCAGTCGTTCTCAAAATAAGAGCAGACTCATTTGGCCTTTCTCAAAAGAGGAGGCTTAAAATCGAACTTGATCAAAACAAGGAGACCTTCAAAGATCCAAAAGGACAACAGAGCGATTCAAAAGCTCATTTAGCTCCATCAAGACAAGGAGACGTTCAAAACGGACACAAGAGCGATAAGCGAGCTCATCCATTTCATCAATGTCACTCAAAAAGAGAAGGCTTATTCGGTCCTCCAAATGGAACAAGACCAACTTTAAATCCACAAGACAAAAGTCAAGAGCAACAAGACTCCCAAATTTCATTAATATTTCTAAAAGAGAAGATTGAATCGGCTCCATCAAAGCGAGGAGACCACTTCAAACCACTCAAATATCAAAGCTCAAAATCACAACCACAAAATATGGTCTCACTCAAAAGAGGAGATTCATGCTGCTCCACAAAAGCAGCAGACCTATTCAAACATTTCAAAACATTCAAAAGACGAGATTTCGCGATCGAACTCACTCACAAATCCAAATCAAACATCAGCAACAACAAGAACACGCTATTCAATACAAGAACAATCACAATGCACGCATCTTTTATTATATTCATCAATCGATTCAACCAAAATGAACGATCGAATTGACGGGGTTTTCAATTCAACAGTTTCCTCCATTTTGTCTCCTCCGACACAAGGGTTTTTTCTTCAAAGCTCATAACCAGTCATGATCTTTGGGAGGCATAATGCAGTAAGGTTCAAGTTACCGTCTCTCGGATTGGTCTTTATAGGAACGGTTCTCTTCTCATTCATCTCTCTAGCCTTCCCTCACAACACTCAATATCCTTTCATATCCTATTATCAACATCTTCTCTCTGTGAGTTAAATCAGGGTCCAGGTCCAAGTCCTGGCGCTTGCGCATTCTCAATCGTGCTAATGGTGGCCTTGTTACTGTTGGACAGGATGACGTGAAATTATAAGAGGATCATGTCCCTCTGCGTAGTCAGGCGTATCGTCCTATCAAAGTGCGCGGCGCACCTAGCAATGTGACGTCAAATACGAATGCAGCACCTTGAAACGGTGATATTGCCGCGTGTGCATTCTGGAATAAAGGCCGAGACAGAGGTTCGCGGGCAAGTCTTATTCAGGCAACGACCCAAAATGTTCGCGCATTTTGAAACGGTCAAGAGAAGCAACGACGATACCGCAACGCGTCTCTATTGATGAGCGGTGGGCAATTCAGCTGCCGCTGCTCCACGGAACGTTTCTTCTTTCTGTCAAACAGGGCGGGCTCTTACTCAAGTGTTTGCAACTACTCGCTCTCGACAATGCATCTCGCTAAAGTTCGGTGAGTATGATTTTCGAGCTCCTCCGCAAAGATCTCCCACGAGGGCACCTCCAGCTTGAGACACGAACTTGTCCTTCATCTATCGGAGCGCTAAATGTTTAACGGATCCTTGATGAACATCTTCAAAAGAACCGAGACATTCTTCCCCGGCAAACCGTCTCATATTATCCACAGTGGACGTCCTGCAGTTTGAATAGCGGTAATAGTAAATCCTTAACCACTCCGATAAGAAAGATATTAGAGGCGTGCAACGATGGATTACATCACAATCACACCGCTTGGCCGTGCGAGATTATAAAAGCATGTTTACTTCATCGTCGTTGTGCTTCAAAAGTACCGGTAGGCATGAACGGAACAAGGTTCTGGCCGTCACCCGGTACATCCGTCCGGCATCGGCGACCAACACGGACGACATAAGTGTAAAATCCGGATTTTACTGATGATCGACCCAGTTGTCGTATTTCCTCATGCAGTCATTTTTGTGCTGGCGACATTCTTTTTCAAAAAAACAATGAGCTCTGTGCCAGTAATCATGTGAACTCTCTTCCCTTATTTCAGGATTCAGAAAAGATGTAAACAACAAGTCAGAGCTATCGCCTGCCATACTACGAAGGCAGCGTCTACTACGTCAATACGACTTAGCAAGGACCCGACGACACAACATTGTTCGACAACAATCGGAGCACGCAAATTCGTAACGTGGCGGTGCTAATTTTAGAGGACTGGGAAGACGTTCTTCTCGCTGTGATCTGCGGATCAAATTCGATCGAATACATCTGTCTAGTCGATTCGGTGACAAGGGTTGACGTGTCAATGCATCGTCGTCGATCAGGAACAACTCGCCTCGAAATGCGTTTATGGATTTGTATGCAATGTACAAATGACGGTGAAACGTTTGCGATAAGACTTGTTGGCCCGATATTGACGGTACCCTGTTTTGGTATCGTCATTTTCAATTGAAAGGAACTGTATTGCAAATCGAAGAAAAGATTAGAATGTTCGAGCTTGTGAAAAAAATCCGTTGGATACGACACAGCACTGACTTTTGTCGCGAGTGTCATGTGTCCCACTCTCTGGTGCCCACATTACTGCAAAGCAGTGGTGCTCTGGATTGAGCTTGCTCAATACAACTAGACCTGCTGTTTTACCCGCGCTGAAAATATGGCGGATAACTCACAAGTTATCGAAGTAACGCTCCTACAGTTCACTTGAGACCATTACTATCTTCGCCTCTTAGAGAAGCGGCCGGGAATCCACACCCTATGACAAAACAAAAATGGAGTTTAACGAACGCGTTCCGACGGCGGTGGCAATGGGAAAAAGAAAGCTCTCAATATATGTTTTACCCCGTACAACCCGAATCGGGCGACTACCCCACGAAAATATCCTAATTGGTCTTTGATCCGAACTTCTTGTGAGCTTCTTCGACCATACCGGCTACAACTTCCATTCCCTGGCTTCCCACTCTTGTCTATTCTTCTCGGCATAATTCAAGTATTCATCACTTGAAACACCGAACACGCCGCACTCGCGCAACTTCTTCGCCAAGGGAATGATGTAAAGTCAAAGAACCCAATCTCTCCCTTGTACCAGTTCTCCGATGGGTCGCTTGCGGCGCGTCCGCTGATGTAAGCGCTGTACATCTCCTCGAAGAGTCTCTGGTTCCATTTCCTGTAAATATGCCAGTGCTGCATCGTGTGCGCAACGTCGGACGCCTGGATCAAGTGCTCAATCACAATGGTTGCCTTGCGGTCAACAGCATCTTTCATTGATTCCTCAGTGCTGCTCGCCGCGAACGCTTTCTCCCAACGCTTATTCCGAAGACATTTCAAGTCCTTGTCCATGATATCTGTGGCCATCACCGAGTTGACTACAAGCTGACGGAAGTGAACTCGGTCGTGCTCAGTGGGGCAAATGGCAAGCCTCAAGTCAGTAAAATTGCTGTCTTGGAGCAACTCCCAGGACAAGTCCACGGAATTCTGTTCGGCGACGCTTTTGTCCTTATAAAACTTCGCGAGCTGAGGATTCTCAATTACAAGCTGAGTATTCGGAACTCCTGGGTGGTCAACATCATGAATCAACGCCGAAAACACGCACGCAAACTGTGTGAGCGGATCGGATGTGATGCCATACGTGTAATCGTGCAAGGTCGACTCTAAATCGCTGTTCACGGCGTCAACATCGGGGCCGCAATACGGGAGAGAAGTTTCACCACGGACATTGTCACGTGCGATGCGTGTTCGAAGTTATGGAAGGGGTTGTTGCGATACATGGACGCTACTGCAGAAACGTACTCCCTCATCTGTTCCAGGACTGCACTTCCGAGGTCCTCTTCCTTGACTTCCGCACCCGTACCTCGTTTGAACACTGGCATGCGAATGATTTCTTGTACTTCCTCCAGTGGCGTTGTCGTCAGTTTGGTGGCGCTCATTTTTCGGGTCGACTCCTGGGTGTTCAAGACATCCTTACGACGAGCAATAACCTTCTTCAGTAACGCTGCTAGGACTTCAACATTCCATTTCACGAGGCGCTCTGTTTTCTCGTCCATTACCGGAGCAGCTGTGTCAAAGTCGGCATTGACGAGTTGTGTTTCATCTTCATCGCCTGACGTTTCGCTCGAGGCGGTGTCGCTTTACCATGGCTCGATGCTTTCGTGTTAACAAGCCAGTACGTTTGAAGCTCGCCCTTGCCTTTCGCCACGACTATCTCGTCGCGAGGAACCACCAATGCTCTTTGCCCGCCGCGATCACGAGTCGCGCCGTTTCCTGCGACAGGTGGATCTTTCCGGGAGACCATTGGATTCCATCCGGCTGGCCGTGTTCATCGTGTCGCCGAAAAGCTGGAACCGAGAACGTTCGCCGCGGAGAACACCAGCCGTCACGGGGCCACTGTGCAAACCGACTCGCATCTGGAGATCGGTCGTGTCTGGACCGAGAATCACCTCCAACTTTTTCGTCAATACGTTCATCTTTTGGACGCAATCCAGTGCAAACCGACACATTGCAACGGCGTGATCTTTCCGAGGATCAGGCAAGCCTGTCACAGCAACATAGCAGTCACCCACGGTCTCAACCTTGAAAACGCGACGCGCCTTGGCAATGTCGTCCATGGCTTTGTAGATGGTTTCCAACAAGATGAAGACTTGCGTCGGCTCTCGCATGGAGCTCCATGCGGTGAAGCCAGCGAGATCGGCAAACAAGATGGTGGTTTCTGGGAACAAATCGGCGATTGGCTTTGTCTTGTACATGTACTGATCGTCATCGGCTCCACCGTCGTTCAATTCGTCGCCTTCTTCGTTTCCAGTTGACAAAAACGACTTCAAGCGACTCTTTCCGTTGAGAGCCTTCTTTTCGTCACTCTCATTCTTGGCTTGAGCAAAGATGCGATCGCGCACATTGGACGGGAATAGCGAGGATACAATGACATTTGTCCGAGTCATTGCAATCAACAGTTTGCGGTTTCTTCGAACGACGAAGCAGTCGAACATAAGAAACGCCGTTATCATGAACGCAAAGGCGATGACAAGCATCGTGGTGGCTTGCACTGGGTTGGAAGATTGATAGGTTTCTTCGAAGTCCCTGGTCGGGTATATGTTCAGATAATACAGACAATGCCCTTCAACTGCAGTCAATTCTATGGCGTTTGTCACGCCTTCATCGTCGTCGAAAAAAGGAATAATAGTTTCCATATGATCGTAGCGGGTATCGTGCATGTCACCGACACCTAAGTAGGTGACCTAGACAGAAGAGAGAAACTTAGCTCCGACACCAGATTCGTTCCAGGTCTCGTAAGAGATCCACACCAGATACGTACCGATGTCCCATTCAAAGTGTAAGAGAAAGACTGGCCACAGCTGTTTGTCAGAACCGCAGTGATCCCTGTGACATCTTCCGGGAGCAAATTGATCAAGTACGCATCCCAAGCAAACAAACTATAGATGTGACCAACAATTGAGTCGTATCCTCGTCAAACAGACTTTCAAAGACCGGCTCAACCACGACGCAGCTTGGAGGAACATTTTCCTGACCAGGCGTAGCAATAACTTCAGTCATCAAGCCCATGCGGAGCTCGTCAACAGCGTCATTTAATACTTTTGTTCCATAGGCATACATATCGAAGTTGATCATGTAAGAGGTGACCGGGGAGGAGAGTTGCCAGATTGGCGCCCATGGCCCTGGACCTGTGGGTATTCCTTCGATTGGGCTTGTTATGGCGTAGTCGGTATCGGAGAGATCGTAATCGTCTAGGGTAAGATTGTTTCCCTGTTCGTCGATGTAGAGCGCGATCGACGCGTTGAACCAGCCAATATTTTCAGCGGAGTAGATAGTCCATGCATCATACTCATCAATATCAACCTTCGGACTCCATAGGATTTGATCCACACCGGACATCTCTCTAGCTTGTCCGCCTATGACTTCAAACAAATCGACCGTGACGAACGGGAATCTTTGATTCTTCTCAATGGCCGCTTTGGTGACTTGCCCTGCAACCATTTCGCCCGAACTGAAAACGTCGCGCACGTGGGATTCAACGGCGTTTCGAATTGCTGCTGCAAAGAATTCATACTACAAGACGGACGTGAGATATCTGCTGTCGACCAGGAACTTATGCGACTGCAATACAACTACTTACACTGTCTTTGAATTCGTTAACGTCCTGGTTTTGCAGAAGGCGAAAAGTGATCGTTGACACTGTCACAGATACTGCAATCAAGGTAAACAAAGTGAAGATCCTCCACAGTTGCACTCCTCTCGTCTCACGACGAGTCAGTTCTTCGACGGCAGCTTCTTCGGCCTTCTCCTGTTCGATAGCGTCCATTCCATAGTGACGATGATTTTCACCGTCGGACGACTCGCCGCCGTCAACACTCCATGAGTGATCGTCGTCTTTGGACATGTTTAATGGTTTATAATAACTAATGCAGAATGCAGATTTTATGAAGTCAACTGAACAATGAGTTCACTGCTTCGTGAGATTTTTGGTTCCCTTCGAGCGTCTTTCCAAACCATGAAGGCGCGAGCGGCGTATTTATTCTGTCTCTTTTCCTTGTTTTGTTCCTTGCTCCATGGGCCTTCAGTGCCGGCGGTCGGCGAGCTGATCGCGGATGGAGCTGGCTACTGTTACTAATTTGTCCTGTGTCCTGTGTTCGGTTTCGCTACCGACGACTTCCGAAACTACAAATTACGTATTATGATGTCCCATACGGAACCTCATAAAGTTGCTCGAAGCCAAATCGCACTCCAATCTGGAGTTCTTTACTCTTTACTCGTTGCTATCTCTCGTTTTGTAAGTGGTCACAGTCACAAAATGGAGTACTATTTTACTAAGTCCGCAATAAGTGCTGTTTTGTCTATTCCTAATTCCTTCTTAGAGATTTGAGAAGTCAAAGGTCATTGAACGCTAAGACTCTTTTACCTGTGAAAGCTAATACGGAGGACAGTAGTAGGGAGTAGGGAAGCCAAACGAAAGGGAGAAACTGACTGACAACTTCTAGGGTTACCAGTTACCAGTAAAAAATCCGGGAATAGGGAATACGCCACCGTGATCTCACGGAATTATAGAGATCTGCTGGCTGCTGGCACTGGGCACTTCACATTTCGGACTTTGGACGCTCGACACAGGAAAAGGAAAGCAAAGTAAAAAATAATGCGGTGAGCGGTGAAGTATGAAGTGCTTGTGACTTGTGTCTGGTGACTCATGACTAGACATAGACAAAGACAAAGGCAGTAGGCAGTGAAAAACGGAAGGTTCACCTTTCACCTTTCACTTTCCAACACCGGCGTAGAAATTCGAGAAGTGCATGAACAATGACCGTAAGGGCAGGAGTGCAGGAGTGAAGACAAAGACAAACAAAAATAATAGTCCGTACTCATGTCACAACATTTTAACCCGAGAACTAGATTTATCCGTAACTCAGGTCTTTCAACGAAAATCCTACTTGAACTTCGTCCCAAACTTTTTGTGAGCTGCTTCCACCATACCGGCTACAACTTCCATTCCCTGGCTTCCCACTCTTGCCTGTTCTTCTCGGCATAATTCAAGTATTCATCACTTGAAACACCGAATACACCGCACTCGCGCAACTTCTTCGCCAAAGGAATGATGTAAAGTCAAAGAACCCAATCTCTCCCTTGTACCAGTTCTCAGATGGGTCGCTTGCGGCGCGACCGCTGATGTAAGCGCTGTACATCTCCTCGAAGAGTCTCTGGTTCCACTTTCTGTAAATATGCCAGTGCTGCATCGTGTGCGCAACGTCGGACGCCTGGATCAAGTGCTCAATCACAATGGTTGCCTTGCGGTCGACGGCATCTTTCGCTGATTCCTCAGTGTTGTCGCCAGAGAAGGCGGTTTCCCAACGCTTATTTCGGAGACATTTCAGATCCTTGTCCATGATATCTGTGGCCATCACCGAGTTGACTACAAGCTGACGGAAACGAATTCGATCGTGTTCGGTGGGACAAATGGCAACCCTCAAATCATTAAAAGTACTGTCTTGAAGCAAGTCCCAAGACAAGTCCACGGAATTCTGTTCGGCGACACTCTTGTCCTTGTAAAACTTTGCGAGCTGAGGATTCTCAATTACAAGCTGAGTGTTCGGAACTCCTGGGTGGTCAACATCATGAATCAACGCCGAAAACACGCACGCAAACTGTGTGAGCGGATCGGATGTGATGCCATACGTGTAATCGTGCAAGGTCGACTCTAAATCGCTGTTCACGGCGTCAACATCGGGGCCACAATACGGGAGAAGTTTCACCACGGACATTGTCACGTGCGATGCGTGTTCGAAGTTATGGAAGGGGTTGTTGCGATACATGGACGCTACTGCAGAAACGTACTCCTCATCTGTTCCAAGACAGCATCGCCGAGATCTACATCTTTGATATCTGCACCTGTACCTCGTTTGAACACTGGCAGATGGATGATCTCTCGAACTTCGTCCAATGGCGTCGTCGTCAACTTTTGGGAATTCGTGTGCCTGGCCGTCTCCTCAGTAACTACCATGTCCTGACGTCGGGCAACCACCTTCTTCAGCAAAGTAGCGAGCACTTCAACATTCCACTGAACTAATCGATCTGTCTTCTCGTCCATCACCGGGACAGCTGTGTCGAAGACTGCATCAGGAACCAGAGCCTCACCATGTTCGCCCGACGTTTCGCTTGATGCGGTTTCACTTCTCGCATGGCTCGATGCTTTCGTAGTTACAAGCCAGTACGTTTGAAGCTCGCCCTTCCCTTTCGCGACGACTTTCTCTTCGCGTGGAACCACCCAATGTTCTTTTCCTGCTGCCACCAAAAGTTCCGCAGTTTCCTGAGACATGTGAATCTTTCCTGGGAGTCCGTTGGATTCCATTCTGCTCGCCGTGTTCATCGTATCACCGAAAAGCTGGAACCGAGATCGTTCACCGCGAAGGACACCAGCCGTTACAGGACCACTGTGCAAGCCGACTCGCATCTGGAGATCGGTCGTATCAGGACCGAGAATGACTTCCAACTTTCTTGTCAATACGTTCATCTTTTGGACGCAATCCAGTGCAAACCGGCACATTGCAACGGCGTGATCTTTGCGAGGATCGGGTAAACCCGTTACAGCAACATAGCAGTCACCCACGGTCTCAACCTTGAAAACGCGACGCGCCTTCGCGATGTCGTCCATGGCTTTGTAGATGGTTTCCAACAAGATGAAGACTTGCGTCGGCTCTCGCATGGAGCTCCATGCGGTGAAACCTGAAAGGTCAGCAAATAAAATCGTGGTTTCTGGGAAGAGATCGGCGATGGGCTTTGTCTTATACATGTACTGGTCGTTTTCATCACCACAGTCGTCGCACTCGTCGTCTTCCTCATTTCCTGTCGACAGAAATTTCTTCAAACGATTCTTCCCATTGATATCCTTTTTCTCTTCCATTTCTCCTTGGCTTGGGCAAAGATGCGATCGCGCACATTGGACGGGAACAGCGAAGATACAATGGCATTTGTTCGAGTCATTGCAATCAACAATTTGCGGTTTCTTCGAATTACAAAACAGTCAAACATAAGGAACGCTGTTACCATGAACGTGAAGGCAAATACAAGCATCATGGTGGCTTGAACCGGATCTGAGGATGCGTAGCGTTCTTCGAACTCTTGACTGGGGTAAATGTGGACGTAATACAGGCAATATCCTTGAGTATCTTTCAATGCTTCTTCCTCACTCACTTCGCCAACTTTGTAAAACGAAATGACCGTTTCCATATTGTCATAACGGGTATCGTGCAAGTCACCGACGCCTAAATATTTGGCCTGAAAGAGAAAGACAGTAAGATCTAATTGCATTCATATAACATTGCTTGGTCGACCAGAAGCCACAAAGACTACATACCGATTTCCCATTCAAAGCGTAGGTAAAGGATTGACCACAGCTATTTTTCAAAACTGCAGTGATCCCCGAGACACCATCAGGAAGCAAGTTCACCATATAATCATCCCAAGTGAACAAGGTGTAGACGTGGCCGACAATCTCGGTTGCATCCTGGACAAACAAGGTGTCAAAGACGGGCTCGATAATCAATGGAGTGGGGATGGTTTAGTTCTTTGTTTTGGTCGGCGTTTTCGAGAGTCGCATCCACAGCAGTAGCCGAAAAATTGGCGACTTCTGACAGAACTCCGTTACGCAGCATACCCATGGCACTGTTCGATACGAATTCCACCGAAAGCGAATACATATCAAAGTTGATGAGCTCGGAGTTGAACGGAGGGGTGAAATTTGCCACAGAGGTGACCACGGGCCTGCACTGAGGGGTGCGTTCGACGTGATTTCGAAGTTGGTATCCGAGTAATCGTAATCCTCCATCGTGAAATCGCTTTCCGATCGATCGAGATAGAGAGCGAGCGACTCGTTCATCCAGCCAATATTCTCAGCCGAGTAAGAGGTCCACGCATCATATTCGCCCGCATCCACGAGAGGACTCCAAACGAGTTGCTCAACATTCGACGTCTGTATGACTTGGTTGCCAACAATTTCGAATAAATCAACTGTGACAAAGGGGAACTTTTGATCGGATTCAATCGCTGCTTTGGTGACCTGTCCTGCGGCCATTTTGCTCGAACCAAAGATACTTCGCACGTGGTCGTTCACCGAGTTTTGAATAGCTGCTGTAAAGAACATGTACTGTAGAGCGAATAAGAAGAGTTTGAGGGATTGATATGTGAGCAAGCAAGAACGAATCATCGCCAGGGATGAAAGAAAAGGCTGACGACGTCCCAGTACTTACGCTATCATTGAATTCATCGTCGTTTTGATCTTTCAAAGGCGAAAAGTGACGGTCGTCACGGCCACAGAGACTGCTACTAACGTAAGCAAGGTAAAGACTCTCCACAACTGCACTCCTAGAGTCTCACGACGCGTCAGTTGCGCGACAGCAGCTTCTTCCGCCTTCTCCTGCTCGATCGAGTCCATTCCGTAGGGCGGTCGTCGCCTTCCGAGGAATCGCTGCCGTCGACACTCCATGAATGATCATCGTCTTTCGCCATGATGAGCTTACTATTGATATTATTGCTTGTTGTAGGTTTTCGTTGGGTCAAACCAAAGAAATGGGCTTCTGGTTAACTTCCAATTTCGAAATGCGGCTGCCTTCAACTTTAGGTAGGTACAGCCGTACCCGTTAACGTTTACGTTTTACGTGGGCGAAAAAACCCTTTGGGTGCGAGATTCATTCGTCTTGTGTCTTGTTGCCCGTTGCTGCATCAGTGTTGGAAACCGAAGACGAATGACTGATACGGCTATAGGGCATCAAGACGAGAAAAGACTGTCGACTACATTGTGCAAAGTAGACCGCAGGGCGTGCTTCTATGACCGAGACCCGGATGAAACACAAGCTGATAGAGTAGAAAAGTCATTGGTCATTGCTTTTTTAGAGAGATTCATTCACGTAAAAGACGGTGTGACTGACGACACTCGACTCCTCGTCTCTTTATTAGTCTGCGCGTGCGCGCGTGAGTGAGCCATCCGTCTGGCCATAGCCCGTGGGCGTTTGCTGATGTAAAAGAAAAAAACGACAAACTCAAAACGACAAGACATGCAATGCAATGCAAACGAAGAATGCGGCAAGAGGATACTATAACTCTTGAACGCGGAATGTCAACCTATCACATATTACTCTCACGAACATGCTTGGGGAATGCGCAACAGAATCGTGTAACTTCGCTCATGATGTCGAAGAAGCAACTCTTTTATGTGGACGTTTTGACGCTGAAAAGGAAAAGCTCTCAAAGGTTATGATACTTGAATTTTGACGAATGACGAGGGACGATCAAGGGTAAGATGGTACAGTAGACCAAACATGAATACAAAGGGCTCGACCATTTATATTCATGGGCCAAAGATAATATTTTGATTTTATATTTTACGCCGAATACCGAATCGTAGTAAGGTTCACAAATTCACAACCGATGTTGATGCTGTGTCTTCTACTTCTCAAGACTCCACACCACACACGAGAAACGAGCCCATTCGTTGAATGCGCCATTCGCGAAACGCCAAATGCCACATTTCTTTCTGAATGAGCAGCAAGCAACAAAATACAGTTTCACCTTCCACCTTCCACTGTTTCACCGTCCCATTTCCCTCTCCATTTTGCCCCATTCACACTCCGCACCCTTGTTGTCACATGGCAGGTGGCAGGTACTGTAGACTTGAAGGAAGAGGAGAGGAAAGGTTGAAATCGCTCCTCCGAATCGCGAACCCTGAAGTTTATTATTTGTTGACTACATAAAGATCACTCACCAATACCAGATACCGTAAAAGGTAAACGTTCGGTGTTTGGACTAAGAATAAATAATGCTAAATACTGGTACTGTGACAGATATGTAACCGTCGTGGCTCGTGACATGGGGTTTTGCGATGACAAAGAAGTCATGAGTCATGACATTATCATCGTTCGGTCAATCGCAAGATCAACGGTCATCCTTAATCCGTAATGGTAGAAATCAGAATGGATGTACGAGCTGCCGTCTGCTGCCCTCTCTGTTACCACTGGACACTAGGGCCTTCCGAGAATCGACTAGAAGTCCCAGGTATAAGTCAAAGTGGATGGCGAAAAACTAACTTTCTGAAGGATGGACACAGCGTTCTCCGTGACGAAATGATGACATAACAGACACATCTGACAAGCTCAATTAAACGACAATCAAAATGCAGCGAGCAGTCTCTCGCGCCCTTTGCCAGGATAGGATCACAGATCTCAGCTTGTCGAAGAGCAAATAATTACTAGTACTATATAATCAGTTATCTGTTATCTATAATGCCTTACATTGATGAGTGTGCTTCAACTTCAACAACAGCTGCTGCTCCCATTCCGGTACCTATACACATGCTGGCTACCCCGAAGCGCCCCTTGCGACGTTTTAACTCGGGAAGAAGAGTCGCAATTAGACGAGCTCCTGTGCAGCCCAGCGGATGCCCCAAAGCGATTGCTCCTCCTAAAGGGTTCACTTTGTTTTCATCTAGACCCAGTTCGCTGATACACCATGTTGCTTGACTTGCGAAAGCTTCGTTAATCTCGTACACGTCGATAGCATCCTTGTTGAGTCCAGTGAGTTCCAGTACCTTGGGAATAGCAACCGCGGGGCCGATTCCCATGATACTCGGTGGCACACCTGCGGTACAAAATCCATGCCAAACCCCTTGGATGGGAATGCAGCGTTTCTTTGCTTCTCGGCGCGTCATCAAAAGCACAGCAGCCGCCCCATCCGTTGTTTGTGAGCTGTTTCCTGCTGTTGTTGCCCCAGCAGGAGTAAAAGCCGGCTTCAGTTTTGATAGCACTTGAGCTGATGTCCCAGAACGAATACCATCGTCTCTCTGAACGAGACCACCAGGGGTCATGACAGGTACTATTTCACTGTCAAATTTTCCCGCTGCCTGGGCTTCGGCAGCTTTTCGATGCGACTCCGCTGCAAACTGGTCCAGAACATGCCTCTCGAGCCCATATTTTTCACGACAGTATCACTTGTAATTCCCATCGGTATCAAACAATCCATAGCTGTTCGAGACTGCTGCATCGTGTCCCAATCGACCGGAACCATTTCCATTTTGTTCATGGGGTTCTGGCTCATGGACTCAAGCCCCGCACCAATACCAATTTTGATTTGACCAGCTCGAATAGCATTAGCATTAGCGATAATCGATATAGATTGTAGACCCGAAGAGCATTGACGATTCACAGTATGTAGGCTCGTCGTTTCGGGGATGCCCGCGACGATTTGTGCCATCCTAAGTGATCCGTAGCCAGCAGCTGGAAGCAAGCAATTTCCTACACAAATATCATCAATATCGTTACCAGGGATTCCTGTTTGTTTCAGAACTCCTTCCAAAACACTTTGTAAAAGCGAGGACGCCGGAAAATCTACGAATGCGCCTTTCCGCGAACGACTAAGGGCGTTCGAAGAGCGGCTACAATTACAATGTCGTCGTCCGATTTCGGCTTGAATTCGACGGACGAGGTATTTTGAGACGACATTCTTGATTGGTTACGAGACAAAAGGAGTGTGATTCCTTGAAAGCAATGAAACAAATGATCTAAACACGTTGCGAATGGATCAACATCGCAATCAACAAGAGAAAAAGCACTAACACGAGAACGACGACGGCTTGACACCTGGACGGTTCACGGAAAGACCATCGAATAATATTTCTCACGAAAATGAGTCGCGAGTTGCGAGCTAGGGGCACTAAGAAGTATCCTTCCTAAATAAGGTAGGTCCTTGCGAGCTCCTACATTTCTAGCCAAATAAGATTAGAACTATAAGTTTGAAGGACCTATCTCTATTTTCAGTCGCAATTTCGTATAGAGCAGATAGGCTGAAATCGATCATTCACACCCGACACCAAGTCGATCGCTCAGTAAGTTCTTCAGTAGCAAGTCCTTACCTTAATACGCTCCAACTAGGCAACAAACTAAAGAGCATCTGAGGAAGTAAGCTATTTAGTTTCGTATCAATGCATCTCCTAAGAGTTAAATTTTTCGGTTAGCTACTCACACAGATTAGGTGGTGGTAGCACTGTTGTACTGCATTCGTCGCTTGTAGGCGAGTTTCTCAGCCATTGTAGCGCGATCCTTTCCCCAGTTGCCCGAACTTGTTCTCTTCTTGAATCGAGTTCGTGGGTTATCGAAAATTGCTAGCAAGTCGCACGTTTCAACTTCTCCGAAAATTTCGTCAGGGTCAATTCCACCTGGCTGAAGTTGTTTCTCCAACTTTTCTTGCAGTGTTTGAGATCCTGCCCATGTCGGGACTTTCTTCAAATTCTTGTTGCACTCATCGTCCGACTCACTCTCGGAATCTGTGTCCTCTTTGTCCGATATTTCGTACTGGCAAGAAGCATCAGGAGAAGTCAGCAGGGACCTGAAATTTGAACTATGGGTGGCAGCTGCTTTGACAGCCGAGTTGGCCAGTGCTTGCGATGCTAATTCCTTCTGAGCTTTGTATGAATCCAGTACGGGTCCGGGCTTCAATGTCTTTTCAGCAGCGGTTGCTCGAATCTCTGCGAGCTTTTGTCGGCGCTTCATGTCTTGGTCGGTGGTCGATGAGGACGATAGGACAGGCATTTGCGAGGGCGTCTTAAAGAGAGGATTCGACGAAACCGGTTTATTCTGAAAATTAGGAACAAAGATGTTAGCGAAAAACACCACTGAAAACAATACGCAAAATACAGACGAACTCATACTATGCGTACCTGTTCTCGCATTTCCTTTTGTTTATCAGGATTGAAAGCCATTCTAGCCGGCCCGGCTTGCAGGTAAGACGTCTTGGCAGCTTTGATAGCATTCAAGGCGGAAATCGATGCAACCTTAGACGCGCTGAGGTATCCGACAGGCATTTTGCTACTTAATCCGTTAGTATGTTGCTGATGCTCTCGATGTGGACTCGAACTTTGTACTTTGGGTGAGAGGGGCTGCGAAGGTTGCTCTTCCGTTTTGGTAGCTTTGGGACTGGACGAGATAACGCGATGTTTCTCGATAGAAAGCACCGAAAGCGCCGTATTCATGGCTGCCTTGAAGGTTCTAATCGGCGACTTTGGCTCCTTCGCGTGATGGTCATGCTGGGTTGGAGAGTTTTCTTTCGCAACTTCCATCTCGGACTCTTTCAAGTTAGGCTTGCGTACATTCGATTCAAACATTTGCTTTAAAACAGAAACTGGTTTCTTCTCCATTATACCCTGGTGCTTGACGTTCGGGCTCATATTTTCGACGCGCATAGAATCTGCCTCGTGTCCGCAATTTGTCATGACCGTACTGTCCCTTCGATTCATCGCTACTGGGATAGGGTTGCTTTTGTTGGTACTAGCATTTTCTGTTTCAGTAGCCGGATTGTTTGACGTGTCGGTTTGATGACTTCCGGTCTTGTACGTGAGATAATCGTCGACAAGCCGGTTAACTAGATCGTCTTTCTTTCCGATTGCGCAAAGCCCGCGACTCTCTAGCGCCATAGCCAGCTCGGCCTTCCTCATCGCCTTGACTCTTTTGACCATGGTATCGAAATCCTCGCTTTCGTTAACGACATCACAAGACGAAGCCTTCTGCTTCTTATAAACAGGAGAGCGAACAACGGAAGACCTGCCGGTCGGCTTCACTCTAGCATGTGCTCGCTTATTTCCGCCAACGGAGAGAATTTTTTGTCGACTTTCCTGAAGATACAACTGATTAGCGTGTGTCGATGTCCATACCACGACAATAAATGAGCGTTTGTACATACCTCCAGTCGCTTCTTCAGGTGGCTTGAGATGTTCATTGTGAGCGTGTCCAGACGGTGGGAAAAGATAATGGACTCATTGTGCAGGCCGCTGATAATCGCGCTTGCAGCATCTAGATCGGAATTCTTGTTACGCGGACGCATTGTTAAAACTGACTGTTCTTGAATACAATTGTAATGATAAACAGAATGTTCTGAGGCTTCAACAAGAATGAGTTTGCGAGCGAAAACGTTGCATGACAGAAGTGAAGATCGACGTGCTCGGTCGCTCTCGCGGACTTGAATTTGGCGAGCACTATGGATGCGAGCGCGCACGTTCTTTAATTGTTGAATAACTATTCCCGATATAGTACTAAAAAAAGAAGCTCGTTTTCGTGATATATTTAATCTTATTTCGAAAACGTCGAAAGCACCTTTCGAAGTACACAAATATTGATATCAAACCGTAGGAGGCGCCTAAGTAATTTTCATTGACATGAGATGGATTTTCGGTTTTCGTGGCCTTTTCCCACGTCGCCTTAACAAGATTTTTTATTCATCGTGCTTGTTTTGGGGTGTTGTCCGTTGTTTCAATATCTGTTACTGTCACACTTCGTTAACTTTACTGTGATGGGGGCATTGTCTGACGGGGCGATTTCTATTTTAGCGGCAGACAAAATGTTGGTGCGCCACAAGACTTCTTTAGGTAGCCCATTAGTAGCCTGTCACGTGATTCCTTACAGAGCCAGGTACTTCATAGCTTCAATTTTTTGACGAGAAAGGCCGTTCTCTACGGCACGCTGACCTGGGAAAGGATTCCTTTTGTATTTAGTTCCGCAAAATTTTTCCTTTCATGAGAACACGACTTGTCGGAGAAAAGCGGAGCCGATTGACGATCCAGGGCTCGATGCAGACCCACTATGTTCTCGGATCGCTTCCTGAAAAGCAGAGATACGGCTTTTCTTTTGGCTTTGATTGTACAAATACGGACACAGGTTCTTTGACCAGATATTAGACACGACCCCGAGTCTGTGCGGACCCAGTACATTCTCGATTGCTTTCCAGAAAGGAACAGATACGGTAGCATTTCTGAGTTACAGTGCGTGTAAGAGAACTTCTCCACGCTTAGCTGTCCGCATCTTCGGATTTTCCAATTTGTCCGAGAGCCGAGGACTTTTGGTGCGATCCCATGTGTTGCTGAGATCGATAGTAACTCGTTTGGCTGTGAGAAATATATTCACGTGACTGGGTTAGTGAGACCCACGAGTGAACCGGATTGCGTCCTTACGAGATTGAAACACTGACCTTGGATTGATTTTTCTGACAGTAGCGCTACAACTCACGCCATACAGACAGCCCAGTCAGGGTTCTTATTTCTTGTTCATTGGATGCGAGTCTAGGTGGACCCGTCGCATTATTCCCAGGATCTAATTAGACAATTCACGCGATACAGGCAGACCCGTCAGGTTCGTGTTCATTGGGTATACGTCTAGGTGGACCCGCAGCCTTTTGCAAGATCTAATTTGACGGGAAAAGCTCAATTGTCATTTTTCGCTCCATGCAAATCATATCATTATTTTCGATGAACAAAATCATGATGAAAGCTGCATTTCTCTTACTTCTTGGTGCCCACGCGGTTGCTTCCGCATCTCTGCGTCATCGAAAGCTGGAAAGGGCGCTTGCCGAAAGACGAATCGATGAACAATTCATCGTCATATTCCGGGAGGGCGTTGACGTGAAAGGCAAGGCATCCGAGCTGAAAGCGCAGCTACCGAACTGCGAAATCAATTTCACCTATGAAGAAGAAGTTTTCCAAGGTATTTCTGTAGGGAAAGTATCGGAGCAGCAACTTTCTGGATTGTTGGAAGACCCTGATGTTGTGTATATCGAAGAAGTACGTAAGCATGTCGTTCCCTGACACGTTTAAACGAACGAAAACAAATCTGACATCACTCTGCTTTTTACAGGACCAAGTCATGGAAGCTCACACTGAGCAGATCCCTCCAAGTTGGGGGTTGGACCGCTTAGACGATGCGTCTCTCCTCTCGACGACATCTACTCGTATCAGTATACTGGAAAAGGTGTCAAGGCTTTCGTGATCGATACGGGCATTGATCAGCATAGTGACTTGCGAAGTCCTTCGTGTGGGTACACAGCCTTTAGCAGCTGCGTGGACGACGTAGGACATGGAACGCATGTAGCTGGAACAATTGGAGGACAGTGTACGGTGTAGCTAAGGACGTCGAACTTGTGGCTGTCCGCGTTTTGGGCCCGGATGGAAGAGGAAGCACGTCGGGCCTTTGTCAGGACTCGATTACGTCTATCAGCAGAAAAGAATAACCCACGCCAACCAATGGTGGCCAACATGTCTCTTGGCGGCGCGTACAGTCGTGCTTTGAACAATGTTGTCGATAACATTGCTCAAATCGGTGTTTTCTTCGCAGTAGCCGCAGGAAACAACAATGACAAGGCCTGTGGAAATTCTCCATCTTCAGCTCAAGGTGCAGTGACCGTGGCGTCCTCCAACATCGATGACATTCGCAGTGGATTCTCGAATTATGGATCATGTGTCGATATATTCGCCCCAGGAGAAGCCATCACATCAACGTGGCCGGGTAATCGTGTCAATACAATCTCAGGAACGAGCATGGCGAGTCCCTCACGTTGCCGGCGTAGCTGCATTGTACCTGGAAGTGAACCCGACCTGGACGGCTTATCAAGTCTGGGATGCTATGCGTGCTGATGCGGTCAGTGGTGTGATTGGAAATTCTGAGGCCGGCACGCCCAATCTGCTTTTGAGCACTCGGAATATTGGAAGCAACAAGTCGGTTCCGGTTCCAGTTCCTGTGGCCGCCCCAGTTGCCGGCTCCTATTCCAGCTCCTGTAGCAGCTCCAATCGTTCCACCTTCCCAGTGCAAAACCACATTCTCGAAATGCGAAAACTCGTCTGAGTGTTGCAAGAACAGTTGTTCGTACGGATTTTGCTGGGTCTGGTAGTGGATGCTAACAGCAGAACCGAGAAGCTTGTCTATTAAACAAGTAACTCAATAGAATGTCGTGACCTATTCTTCATTAGTATTTTAACTTGTTATTTTCCTCTCTAGGATGCTCCTTAACGCCTTTGGTTGTGCCGCGAGTCGAGTCACGAGTTCCGGGGTTTACCGCAGCGAAAACAAAAAAAACAGAAGGAGGTACCGTACTGGTTTTTTTCTTGCTCATTTCTCATCTTCTGCAAAAACGCTCGAAGCTCAAAGGCATTTGCCTTTGCCTTTCGGCGTCCTTTGAATCAATCGTTTCGAAGATTGCATTTCATCTTGGACCTTCGCACCTTATTCATTCATTTCATTTTTCAAACAAAAGCAGAACTCAAACATGATAACGAGTCGAATGACGGAAGAAGCATTGGGGGGCTTGGCGGCGGGTATTTTGGGTACCATCATTGGATTTCCTCTGGATCTCATAAAGACGCGCATGCAAACAAGCCATCATCACAGTAAAGGTATTCTATCAACAGGCCGTTCTCTATTACAGACCGAGGGCATAATCCAAATTTACAAAGGAGTTGTTCCTCCTTTAATTTCTTTGACAATATTAAATACATTTACATTCACGGCATATTCCTACTTTCAACAAAGTTACAAAGCCAAAAGAGGGTGGGATTGGAAGAATGGTTTGGCAGGAGCCACTTGTGGGCCCTTTGCGGCTACTGTATCGACGGTGGAGAATTTACTCAAAACACAATTGCAAGTCGACACGGCACACCGATTTCGAGGACTTGGGATTGCTTGCAGCTGCTCTCGCGACAACATGGTGTCGGCGTGATTTATTCAGGTCATGGAATCAACACAATTCGAGAAATGACATTTCTGCAGACATACTTTTTTGTGTACGAAGGTCTTCGAGAAGAACTTATGATCCGAAGGAATGGCGAGAGTGGCGCATGGGCAATTCCGGTAGCAGGAGGCTGTTCGGGGGCGATCGCGTGGACGGTGAGCTTTCCTTTGGACTGTATTCGAGCGGGAGTTCAAGGGAGAAGAGATCTTGGCGCACCTTTGAGAGCCGTAGATGTCTTTCGAGATTTAGTCCAACGAAAAGGTGTGAAAGGGCTCTTTGCGGGGTTTCTCCAAGCATTGCTCGGGCGTTTTGGTATCCAGTAGTCGCTTTAGTGCATATGAAATGGTGCTTTGGCTAATGCGTGGCGGGCGGGATGCAGGACTAACTTGATCGACTCTGATATAATATACGTGAAACGGAATGCGGAGGTATGGTAAAGTCTTCATCATCATTTTCCATCGTAATGGAACTCTATCAAGCCCTTTGACATGAAGATAAAAGGCAGAAGAATCTAAGCGAGGAATTGCACAATAGTTTTTGGGTGCAAATTGGTAACCTCCACCTTACTAAATTCTGTTCCATCAATTGCCGCGTCTGTCTTTGTGCGCCTTTTGAGAGCGCCTCATCGCCAGCCAAGCGAAAAGGATTTTCCGCGCAAACGCAACTTTCCTATTTTCATCGATCTCGCTGTGAAACATTATTACGGAGTAGCATTTTATTGTGAATATTTCACATCTGAGCTGACAACCTGATTTATATTTCTCAGTAAATAAGTATACTAGCAGTGAAAGAATGCTGAACGGAACTTATCAAAGCAATCAATGAGATGTCGCGCAACAATCGCGAAATGATCCATTTTGCCATTGGGTCTACAGCTTGCGAAGTCGCAGCGCACTGGCACAATCTGCAAGGACTTGCGGCAACCTCCGACATCTGTGAGGCGCATATCACCCACAGCACCTTTCAGCAGTACTATGTACCTCGAGCCATCATGATCGATCGACCGGCAGCGTTTGTGCGGCAATCTCGTTCCGGTAACGCGACTGAATCATCTGCGGCTAGTCGTAGTAGTATGGTTTGGAGCGGACCGGTCGAAACAGTGGAATCTTCCCAATCGAAACGCTTAGAGAACGACGCGTTTTCGCACTTTTCCAGTCGGCCGCTACACTTGCGTACGCTCCGTACTCTCGATACAAAGCTGCTGCAAGACAATCAGAGGAGCAAAATAGATTCAGTTCGAGTGGTAGACATGTAAACTGGGACGAAGAAGAAGATGAAGACTCGGTGGATGAACAAGAAGCGGCTCGTGCAAGGCAGCGTCAACAGAAGCGGCAGCAGCAGGAGTGGAATGACTCCACATTTCAGCCCCTTCAATCCGAAATGGAAGAGCACTGGTCATCCGCTCTCCGAATTCACAGTGATCAAGACGCTAATTCCAGCACCCCATCAAATGAGACGATGAGCAAGAAGCAATCAATTGCATGGATTGACTACTGGGTTCCACCCTATGACCCTCGGTCATGCCTAGCTCTTCCCAAGATTCGACAATTAGTGCAGATTGGGAAACCTATCAAAACGGACTGGCTGGTATCAATTCCCGATGGAAAGAAGATGAACTCGTTGAGCGGATACGGCGAACGCTCGAAGACTGTGATGCGTGTCAGGGTGTGATGTTGTTGACGTCCTCCTCGTCATCAATGGCGAGTGCCCCGGCCAAGTGTACACCGTCGTCGTCGGGTTGGGCATCGGGATTGACCGTTGCTGTTTTACAAGAATTACAAGACGAATGTCCTATGGCTCAGCGTATGGTGATATCTATTGAAGACGACGCGGTAATAGAAACTGAACCTCAAGCTGCGTCACAGTCGTCGCCCACTGAGGAAGAACAGCCTTTTCATGGAATACCAGGAACATTCACAGGGTCCGCGGGCAAATTGAACGTGGGATAGCGTTGCAACAATACCGTGAACTAGCTCAAGTGGTTTTGCCGCTTCGTCTTCCCATACAGAATGCAGTGTGTGCCAGCCGATTTGAGCAGAGTGCATGGGTCGCAGCTTCTCTCGAGTCTGTCACGTTGCCGTACCGCTTACGTCACAATCCTGACCAGTCACTGGTCGGAATGAATTCCAGCTATTACAGTGGGAATTTTTCAGGAAATCTTTCCTATGGAACATCTACATCGCTTTCTTTTCGAGAATTTCTTCATCAGCTTCGTCCTCTGCACAGCACATGATTCTTGATTTGGACACCATGCTACCTTCCACCCAACTTGCAGCTCCACTTGAGTCTCTGTTTGTTGCTGGTACGAGCATTGAGCGTGATGCCAGGATGCGATCTGGTCGTAGTAGTAATGGAAGTAGGAACATGTCGTCAGAGTTGCCTGGGATGTGGGCACAACCGACAAGTCATGGAGGAATCATGAGTTCATTGTCGTCCTCCACTGTAGACGAGGATCGATCACTACACCGTCACTTTGCCACGTTCAGTGCTTTGCGGCCGTCTCAACCATGGGACGTTCCTCAGCAAGCAAAACAACCAGGGAGCCGACTTCGCTGACGAGGTATCTTACTTGTCTCATGGAGGGAACCGGACCACGTTTTGCCACACAACAGTCGGCAGCTACCGTCGTCCAACAAAGTCTTGGAGACCTCACCAAAGGTGGCTATGGAGCGGGGTCTTACTGGCAACATATATGGCAGTCAAGCGCGTCACCATCGTCTGCAAATGCACATCGCGACCGGACAGTTTTGGCTGTACTCGGAAATACAACGCGGCGATTCCACCATCTCGACCTTACGGCAAGTGAACTAAAGATGGACTATCGTCTCGATTCCGTGGTTATTACAACCGCGACGTAGAGCAGGGAGCATTACCTGAAAGGGAAGACTGCGAAGATGCTCTTGCTGCTTGTCTAGATCTGCGCGATGCATACTATCCACCCGAAGGCAGTGGTGTATTATCTGAACACTTCCAAGACTTTTAAATTGCCTTACTCCGAGGAGTTGATTCCTCTTCCGAGGTGATTTGTAAGTAATCTTCCGTGTGTTCGTCTCGATTGTGTCGTCGTGGCATATCATACTATCAATACCCTTTGACGATGGCTCCGTCGGGCGGTCAGAGGCTACTTGCCATGCTGATTCGACGTAAAAGTGTACAAAAAATTTATTTCTGAGGGATGATGATATGCCACTTTTATTTGATCCGTCTATTCATCCAAGTGACGATCTCAACTGATTATTAACTACATTCGCGGACTTTCAAAATGGCGAGAGAGACCGAATCGGATGGATGAAAGTGATGGGACTGTCTCGTATCTGTTTCGAATTGATTTCCTTGACTGACTGCTGTTATTTGCTTGTCGTTTGCTTTTACAGGTAATTCTTCTGGACGCAAGACGTGTCCAATATTCTGTCAAGAATCTAACCCATTCATAACAACATTTTTGCTATCGTATATTTCCAGCTTTGCGACATTAAACTAGTGACTTCATCTCTTTTCCTACTATATTCGAATGAATATTAGTTTAGGTCTAAAGGTGATGATGTTAACCCAATCATTTTGTTGGACTTCATAACCTTAGCGACACATTTTGTGAACGACGACCAGACGGACAGACGGAAGTGCAACTGCTTCCTTCGCACGCAACGGCAACGGGCAACGCAGCACCACAACAAGCGCTCGACGAGCAAGACGAGAAGATCCGACGGAAGCCGACCGTCCGAACAAACATGAGAACAAAATCTCGTTGATCAAGACTACTTCATTCGACTTTTCACTTGTCATTCATCTGAGACACATTCACAGGAAGCGAACAGCTAGTATCATTAATTATCTCCAGAAATGCTGTCTAGTTTTTCCAGAAACTCGGTAACTCGAGTAGCAAAGGTAAGGGCTTGTTGCGAAAGCGAAGGATAGGGTCACGAAGTTGCGTTTTGATTCAAAGGAAGCCTGTACGTGGGCTTTTTATGCAAAGTATTGTTTTGTTATAAGCTGAAGCGATTTTCAAGAAAGTTCAAATGTGTTGGGGGCGAACCGCCATCACGGTATGCGACTGCACTCTTATTTATCCCTTCAATCACAAAATTTGTTTTTTCCTCCGATCCGTGCATTACCTAATTCACATGATCTAACTCTTTTTTGTCGCTTTTAGTCTTTGGCTCTCGTTCAAACGACTCGTTCGTTCGCTGCAGCCACACAAATGGCCGTTCGCGAGGCAATTAATGCCGCCATTGACGAAGAAATGGAGCGCGATGAAAGTGTCTTTATCCTCGGAGAAGAAGTCGCACAGTACCAAGGTGCCTACAAGGTAACGAAGGGATTGTACGAAAAGTACGGTGACAAGCGTGTGATTGATACCCCATTACGGAAATGGGTTTTACGGGGCTCGCGATTGGTGCTGCTTACAAAAATTTGCGTCCGATTGTCGAGTTCATGACCATGAACTTTTCCATGCAGGCCATGGATCAAGTCATCAACTCGGCAGCGAAACAGTACTACATGAGTGCGGGGATCTAGCTTGTCCGATTGTTTTCCGAGGGCCGAACGGATTCTCGGCGGGTACGGCCGCTCAGCATTCCCAGTGCTTTGCGGCATGGTACAGCAGTGTACCGGGCTTGAAGGTGGTCAGCCCCTACTCATCGGAAGATGCCAAGGGTCTGATGAAAGCTGCGATACGCGATCCTAACCCCGTGATGGTCTTGGAACATGAACTCATGTATGGTGTGTCTTTTCCCATGTCGGAAGAGGCAATGTCAAAGGATTTTGTCATTCCCATTGGGCAAGCCAAAATTGAAATTCCCGGTTCGGACGTGACACTCATTTCGTTCTCCAAGACTGTGGGATTGTGTCTTGAAGCAGCAGAAGTGCTCAAGGGAGAAGGTATCTCGGCTGAAGTGATCAACCTGCTTTCGCTTCGTCCTCTTGATCGCAAAACTATTATTGAATCGGCGAAAAGACCGGCCGTGTCGTGTCCGTAGAACAAGGCTGGCCTCAATGCGGTATTTCTTCGGAAATTGCTGCTATTTTGATGGAAACGGATGCTTTTAACTACTTGGATGCACCCATGGAGCGTGTTACGGGAGCGGATGTCCCTATGCCGTATGCTGTTGACCTGGAGAATGCGTCACTTCCACAAGTGCATGATGTCGTGGCGGCCGTCCGTAGAACTACGTACAGAAAGTTGGCGGCGTAGATTCTTGCTTTGCGATAATAGTGGCATGTGTTTGTGTACTGATGTGGGTTTAAAATCACGCTGGGCGAGCGCTGCTAATTAATAGTCCGATATTGTTCCGCCGTAACCGAAATGAAGAAAACAACGAAAACTGGTTCTTGCGCAGTTGTAAGTTGTCTATCATTTGTTTCTTGTGTCTAGCTCTCTAGCGTTTCGGAATGAGACTATGTCGCTCCAGTTTTAGTACAATAATTGATGATACCGTACGGTATCGATGGTGCGGTGACGTCACATCCAACGACTGTACTTTGTACGCTATAACGAATCTTTCGAGCCGCGTTTGAAATTGCACCGCACCTTCCCAATTTCTTGGCCTTCATTCGGGCAGGAAAAGCATTTGAAAGAAGGTGAAGTGCGTCTGGCTCAACTGTTTTGCCTTTCATGTTTGTAGAGGTATCATTGATCTGCTAGACGGTTGTGCTTGTCGTAAAGTTTCCCTCAATTGTGTTTCAGGGCCTCGCAAAGTGCCCCTGTCGCCCATAGATTAGAATCGCCGAAAACACCTCCTCAAGATGGTGGAATTTGGTTTAAAACTAGAAGACAATAAAGTAGAGGAGTGGAGTGATTATTACATACAATACGAGAGACTAAAAAGATCCTCAAAAGTGTAAAGAGGCCCGACAGAAATGCGCCGACCTGGAAGCAAAACGACCGGAGGAAGCTGCTACCATCAAACGAGCAGTCGAGTCTGGAGTCGCTACGCCTTATCACTCGTCTGCCAATTTACCTCAGTTGAGTGAGCAAATTTCCTCTGCCAATCCTCTTGATCAAATAGCGGAAGACAGTCACCAGCAGCCGGCATCTGAACTTTCGAGTCTGTTTCATCCTTTGGGACAGGATGCCCTCTCCACTACGGCAGTGAACGGCAAGCCGCGGAACCAAGCGACTTGCTCAAAGTGAAAGCGCACTGACACGTGCTTTCAGCGGAGTTTCCGATTATTTCTCTCGTTCCTTTGAACGACAGTTCCGCGATGCGTTAAAGAGGCGTCCGGCATTTCTGTCGAATTTGATGAAGCTCTCGACGAAGAAATCAGCCGAGTCAACAATTTTATACAAGTAAAATGAAAGAGCTGGAAGAGCGCCTCATTTTTCTAAAGGAATCCGTCAAGATGGCTCGGGGCGAGCAAGCAGGAGCGGTCTCGGATTCGGACGAAACGCCTTTAATATCGCAGAGAAAAGGCGAAAGCTCCATACTATCGTTGAATAGTCGCACAATGGAGCATCTAGCCGCGGCCGTAAGACGAAGGCTTACCGGCTCCAAGAAATCATTCGAGTCGCACGGGGATTCTTCGCAACGACTGCTAGGCGACGAGGACGAAGATATCATTGGCAGTCACGTCAACCCGGAAGACGCGCGAAAGATGAAAGAAGCCCAATCGATCAAGCGTGCTTTGATTGACCAATACCGAACTGCCAAGCTCCTTCATAACTTTTCTATTATGAACTATACCGGCTTTGTCAAGATTCTCAAGAAGTACGACAAGACTTTGAAAGAGTTTCAGGAAAATACAAGAAAATTGTAACATCCGATAATATCTGCAAAGGAGGCAAGGATGTCGAAGGACTTTCAAACCGCCTGGAATTCCTTTTCGCGAACTGGTTTTGCGACCGCGATATAAACGAGGCCCGGGCTCAAATGCTGCCCAAGAAGGAGATGGTTTGCAGATGGACTGGTCGCAACTTCGCCTGGGTTATAGAATGGGCATGTGCTCAATTCTAGCTCTATGGGTTTGTTGGGACTGTATATGGGGATGCTTCAGAACGGCTCTACAACGATCGGTGGACGGACCGCTTTTCCAGTATTCCGCGGCTTCTTTGGTCTGCTTCTTCTTCAATGGTGTTGGGGAGCCAGCGTTTGGGTGTGGACGCGTTATCGAGTCAACTACATCTATATTATGGATTTGGATCCGCATCTCGTACGAAGTCCGATCGCTATCTTCAACGATTCCGTTGACGACACGCTGTTTTATCTCATTACAATGCTCCTCTATTACAAGGCCGGCGTCCATGACATTCCTGGAAACTTTCCCGCTGGTATATTCCTGCGATTGCCGTTTGCTACGCGCTATACCGTTTGATTTTCCCCTTGCACCTGAGAATACCCATGTGGACTTCTGTTTGGGAGGTTATTACAGCCCCTATGACTTCACCTGCGTTTTATCACAGTTACATTGGTGACATATTCACAAGCATGGTCAAAGTCTTTCAGGATCTCGCCTGGACTGCAGGCTTTATGCTATCTGGCGACTTTTGATTTCCGAAGACACCAAGCGTGCTACGAGCCATACCTGGTCTCACGCGAGCTGGTACAAGCAAGTTTTGATTCCCTTGCTGACACTTGCGCCGCTCTGGTTCCGCTTCAATCAATGCCTTCGTCGATACATGGACACAGGAAATCGCCTTCCACATCTCGCGAATGCTTTCAAGTACGCACTGACGCAGACGGTTACTTTATTCGGAGCGTTTCATCCTCTGTACATGACAAGCAAGCACGAGTCTGCCTTATTTCAGCTCTTCTGGACGTTCGCATTTGTGTCATCATCCCTCTACTCCTTTTCTGGGATGTATACATGGATTGGGGTAAGTTGTCATTTGATGATCTTCCCATCCACCCGTACTCGTTTCTCACAAACTTTCTTCCGCGACAGCCTGGGACGCCCAGAGTTTGGTTTCCTAGGTCCTAGACTGATGTACCCGCGACGAAAGCTCTATTTTGTGATCATTGGCCTAGATTTAGTTCTTCGCTTTGCTTGGGTGCTCACACTAGTTCCACCAGAATCAGGAGCGACATTTGCACTTCCGGCTTATCTCACCGCTGTTTCTATGATGCTCGAGTTATGTCGGCGCACTGTTTGGGGCTTCTTGCGTCTTGAGAATGAACACAGAAGCAATACAGCTGGATATAGAAGAGTTGGATTCGTTCCGCTTCACTTCGCAACTGGACATACTCACGACTACAACAAGGCCAAAGAGATGCGAGGAACATCTGTGCTCATTGAAGTTGCCTTTGTTACAATTGTCGTTGTTGCGGCTGCTGCAGTAAGTGTGGTTGCAGCTCAGCATGCAACTCAGAGGAGCGGTCACGAGTTATGACCTTCTTGAAGAGTACGTTGATAACACTCTATTCGCGCAAATCCACTTGACTCGTGTACGCAGGTATAGCGAAATCAAAGTGGATACGGAGAATAGTTCGTAGCAAGTCCGACTTCCCCGGTGAATATGGCGAGAGCTATTCAGATTCCTCAAATGAGGACCACAACCTCCTTGAGTGGTTGCCATCGATGGGCAGGCCAAGATTTAAGCACAGTATGAAGATTTATTCTGATTGCCATTTTTATGGCGATTCTCAATAACACCCCACTAGCAAAGCATGATTGCAACTCACTTTTACATTAATATCATTTCAAAATACAAATTAGTCGGCGACCGACTGACTCGGACCTCGATCATTTCCGAGAACTATTTGATTTGTTCGAGTTCCTTGAAAATTCTAGTTTCTCGCCAGTCAACTTTGCCCGATCATTTACATTGTGCTTGCCCCAGCACGAAGCAGGAATACCAATTCGTTCTTCCAAAATGGAAGCCGTCGACGTATCTTCCAAACTCACTTCCATATATGTCATGGACGGGTGCGCTGCCGCAAAGTTTCGTACATGCTGAACTTGCCACAAATAGAACTGACGAATATCGTCGACGTCCAAGGAAAGCTTTTGAGGCTGCTCGGGCCAAAGATGGTCACACGAACTCAATCGCTCAAACAGATTCGCCCATTTCAATACACTGCCAGTCCAAGCAACGGAATCTCGAACCACCAGAATGATGGTCGCATTGGGGTAGGCTTCATTAATGGCATCGAGACTGAACACAGAAGGATCCCAACACAGCGATTGCCCCAGCATGAGACCATTGTCGGTCCAAACATCGTAATCCCCACACCCCACAAAAGGGTTTTTGCCATCGCGCATGTTTTCATAAAGACACTTTCCCGTTCGATCACCATTCTCTGTTCTATAGTGTACCGACCTCTGACCGCCGCATTGAAAATACGAATTGATCGTCGTGGTTCCGCTTTTGAACAAACTGGCGACAAAGATGGGAAACGGCATTTTGATCGGTGCAGGATAGATTGGAAGCGAAGTTCCCCGGCGCTTGCGCAGTCTCCACCCTAGGCGGTTGTATTTATTCCTCTCGAGCTTGGCGATTTCTTGCGAGGTCACACTCATGACATGCTGTGTTGAGCTTGATTCGTCATTTTGAAACCAGAATCAAGGCTCTCAGAGGGCAATAATTTCACTTGATCGCTTGTTTCGAAGGAACAATATGGGGCAATAAGTAACACAACGGATACGGAAAAGATCGCCACTAGCAGAACATAGGTGCGCAGATTCGATGTGAAACCGCCTTTTTTCGAAAATGTCGACGCTGCGAGCGAATCCATGACGGCAGGTAGTGAAATGAGGAGGAGAGCTGATTGTTTTGTTTTGAATGATGGGTATTAGGTATTATTCTTTGTGGCGAATGACCATGCAAACAACTTCGATGATTTCTCAAGGAATTTCCGAAAAATAATACGCCGGGGTAGTCACAACTCACAACATGGCATAAGCATAAGGCACGGGCATACGTGTAGGATGGTCGTCTTTGGCATGTGTATCACTTTGAGTGTCAGTTTGGCGCCGTAGTTAGGAGCGTTGAAGTACTTATTACAAGGCAGAATCCGACATGGATACTCTCCACTCTCCACTGTCCATTGTCCAGTGTCCGAGGTCGTACGACTATAAGAAAGAAAGGAAAATGTATAATGTATACCTTGAGACTAGACACAATTCTCTCGCTTTGTCCGTTGCAACTTTTTGACGACACAAGAGCTGGAGACGGCTATCAGGTTTTGACTATTGACATTCAAATCCGTGTTGTTTGTGGGCGGTTGGATCGCGCTTCGTGCCCTGTATTGGGTCCCGGTGCGAGCGAGTACCGATTTTAGCGATGAAACAAAGACGACCGCGTTTGTCGTCGTTGATTAGCAAACAATGATTTTACAATCAAGGCACTGTCTCTCTCAATTTCAATTTCAAACATGCTGCGATTCTTTACCTTGTTCATTTCGTTCTTTACCCTCGTTGCTTCATCGGAGTTGACGGGCAAGATCGTTGCGTGCTCCGGGTGATCCATAAACAAAATGCCAGCCCTCAAGAGCTTTCTCATGGACGGAGAAGCGGCATGGTATCGAGGGCTGGAGGTAGAGTTTCGAACGGGCAGTCAGCCTACACTGACGCTTTACCGAGATGGTGTGGAACAGGGGAGCCTCTTTCCATGGATCATTTCAAACGACGAGATGAAGTGCATGAATTTGTTCAAAACTCGGTTTTGAATTAAAATCGGAGGAGGAGATTGCAAAGTTAAAGGCGGAGCATTATGAAAAGGATAAGGAGCAGCGCTTTGTAGTTTGGAGTCGAACGGAGTATAGACAACGCATGAAGGACGAAATTGAGCATTTCCGAACGAATATAATGCGACAAGTGGAGAAACCATTTATTCCTCGGGTGAACGGGGTGATATGCTCGAGAACAATTACCGCACGCTCTTTGGTACGAATTACTTGTCCTTTCCAGAAAAAACGGCAAAAGCAGAGCAGTACCTTCAAGCTCATCAGCAGAGTTGTGAGGCTTAAATCGGCTCATGGGATGGGTGTATTCAATTCGACGCCGCGACGGCTCGTTTGCACTAAGTGCGCGAATGACGTAGCAAACGTCTTCTGAAGTTGACATTGCTATTGAAAAGCTGCTCTTGGTGAAACTAGTTACGCGGCGATGCGAATTGGAAAAGCGGATTATTTCTGAGATGTAGTTCTCGACGAAGTGGTGTATGCATTTCTAACGACCCGAATCCTCTCTACCAGGTATGCGAATGACATAGCGGAGCCCCGTGAGGCGGCTTTGCTATTGATAGCAGCTCTAGTTGAACAGTGAGGCGAGTGCGGTGTATCCACTTCTGTCGGTTTATTTGTTTGTTCCAATATAGAGTTTATTAAGAGTTGTGAAGAAGAGACAATTTGTCTCGTCAAATTAATAAATTAGAGTTATTGAATTTGCTGAGGAAGCTTTACTAGAGCTTCTTGTTTCTCTCGTGTAATTCTAAGCTTTTCGTTTTCGTTGTGCTTTCCCCAGCAGGATGCAGGGATGCCGATCCTTTCCTCCAGAATTGACGCAGTGGAATTGTCTTCCAAACTGACTTCCAAAAGGTCATGGACGGGTGAGCCGCTGCAAAGTCTCGCACGTGTTGAGTTTGCCACAAATAGAATTGATGAATATCTTCGACTTCCAATGAGGGCTTTTGAGGCTGCTCTGGCCATAGTTCTTGACAAGATTTTAACCGTTGCAGTAGTTTGCCCCATCGAATAACACTTTTCGTCCAGGAAATGGAATCTCGAACAGTAAGAAGGATCGTTGCATTTGGATAGGCCTGATAAATTGAGTCTAGACTCAAAACAGAGGATCCCAACACACTGAAGGAGCGCGAATGAAAGAATTATCCGTCCATATGTCGTAGTCTCCGCAACCAGCAAAAGGGTCTTTTCCTTCGCGGATGTTTTCATAAAGGCACTTGCCTGTTCGTTCGCCATCGTCCGTTTCCCAGTGCACGGACCTTTGCCCACCGCACTGGAAATAGGCGTGGATTGTGGTCGTACCACTTTTGAATAAACTGGCGACAAAGATTGGAAAGGTTAACTTGATTGGAGCAGGAAACGTTGGAAGGAAGCAGCTCTCTTCTTTGTAAAGAATATACCAAATTTCTGTCTCTTGTAAAATTCATCCCTCTCGAAACGAGCAATTGACTCGCGAACAGATACTTTTGTTGGTAGTGTTTTCTGGGACAATGAATTCGTGAATCCTTCGGATCGACTTATTCCTGCTTGAAACGATTGTTGTGATCGCCGTTGCTGAAACAACGCTGTGGCCTCTTTGACGTCATGGAGAGTATTTGGCGTGTCCAAGTCGGTTATTGAAAATTTAATTTGGATTTGGCGTGACATGTTCTCGCTATAGCGAAGCAGTAATATCACAGATACGGAAGTGATTGTTAGCAGAACAATAAACACGGCTCGTGGAGCCAGGTTGGGTCTGACTCTTTTCTCTTTAACGCGTGACGTCTTTTCAACGATTCCATGGTAACGCTTTAGAGTTGTTTAGCTTTAAACACAGGCATGCTATCGAATGGACTGCTTGATTAGCGCTTGAATCCTTGTGTGTAATCTTTCAATATATATCACCATTGTGGTTCGTCAACGGGTCGTCGGAGGTTGCGTCGCGGAAACAGCATCCGTTGAAAACCGGGTTTTGGGGTACGTCCGACCCATCGTACCGGTACTACATTTCACAATGCACACCATAGTAGATACATCATGACAACACAATGTCCGATGCACACCTGTTCCTAAAGACTTCGTTGAAATCGACGATGCTGTCAACGTCTATCACGGAGCATTTTGTGTTGTTTCTATGCTCTCTATTATTCTGCAATCTCATGTCCCTTAGGATAACTACGCACCGCAACAAATTGGTCAATGTGCTGTTATTTACATCATCGACGTTGGCGTTCGCCGGCAATCATGTATCCTTTCTCATGTTCCTTGGTCATTGTGTTCGGGGAGACATTGACGCCATTCGAGCCATTTTGAAGGAACATCCGGAATATGCATTCGAGTTGTCGACAGAAGGCGAATCATGCCTTCATTTGGCGGGCGTATACGGACATGTCGAAATCACCCAATTGCTGCTCCATGGAAATGGTGACATTAATTGCCCAACACGAAATACCGAACAAGAAAAGGAGAATGATATGCATCCTTATAATGATCGGTTGTCTAAAGGGTACGACAGTGCGTTGGAGCACCAAGTAAACTCGAATGAGCTGTCTGGTGACTCTGACAAACTAAATACTGTACTGGGCACCTTTTCGGTCGGTAGTCGAGATGAAAAGAATCCTATGGACTCATTCGAAAAGTCGGAAAAATTACCGAAGATCTCGAAGCCAAAGGAGTTGATGAGCTCTGACCGTCACGTGCTCTATGGAGGGAAAGCTATACACATGTGAACTATCTGTCGTTTCCACGAACGAGGTCATTACGAAAACAAGAAGTATCTTTTGTGGGATTGCGTGCAGTCAAGCTGTCGCCTGAATTACTGCAAGAGTTATTCAGCGGTCTGGCTAGTTTAGGACGCTTGAAAGCATCAAGACTGTCACAGATGTGAGATAGAAACTGGAAACGAAGTAGACAAAAGCCCACAAAAGTGATACAATCGATGAGAGCGCTACTATAGCTCTCTGATATATTTGTTTGCGTTAAGGTGTTTCTAGATCTATAAAAAAATCAAACAACGTTTCGACATGTCTAGTCTAATAATCTCCATTGAAAATAATAATGCCTGGATCAAGACGACCCCAGCTGTATCCTGGATACCAGTACGACAATTGTTTGATATCCGTTGGGTTTTCGCGCTCGTGCATTTTTCGATTTTTGACCAATCAAAATGGCTCGAAACGGTCCTTGATGTTTTCTGCCTAGAGCTAAATATTTCTTCGTTTACACTTCAAGAATATAGTGATCGACATGCCTCATACGACCGTCATCGGTGCGGCAATTACGCGATCCGCGATCGGCCGTCCTTTCGTTTCTTTTTCGCCTTCATCAGAAATGCGCGATGCGTGTTAATTTTATTCCTCATTGTCTCGAATCAAACAAAACAATGAAGCTACGAGTTATTTCATCTCTATTGGTTGCACTCGCATCTATCAGCAGTGTTGCTCTGGGAGCGGTCGACTCGGAAGAGTTTCAAGACTTTCTCGAAGACTGTTCCGACGGAAAGTTAGACAAGGTCAAGGCGACTTTGGCGGCAATCCCCTCCTGGGCGAGTGAATGCTCCGAGGATGGTGAGACTTGCCTTCATGTTGCTGGTATTCACGGTCAGATCGAAATCACACGATATTTGATGCAGCTGGGCGTTGATCCAAACCTTTTGGCGCACATGATTGAAGATCCGGAAGACGGACCGGTTCAAATGCATGCTCTCAGCTGGCATGTCTTTGGAGGGCACGTTGAAAGCGCCAAGCTTCTCCTGGAACACGGAGCAGATCCCAACCAGCTCATGGATTCGCTAACAGAGGACAAACAGCAGGCCACTGTTTTGGATATGCTCGAGGAGCTTCTCTCGGAAGAAGACCTAGGGATATTCCGGAAGAAGAAATTGCCCCGTTTATCAAGATGAAGGAGCTTTTGATTCAAAACGGTGCCAAGCGAAGGGATGAGTTGTAAGTCTATCGGTAAATCGACTACTGTTAACGCGAGTTATTTTCATTAAAACTTCTTTTATCATGAACTTCGTACTACTCGAAAGTAGCGCCAATGTCATTTGGTAGTCTATTTCCGCTTCCGCCTTTCTGCTTATAACTTACTAGATACAGAAAGACTCGGAGAAGTCTTCGTTTTCGAATTCCCTTTGATGGACGATTCCTCTTTCATTCGCATCCACTCCATCACGACGTCGTGTGTAGGCCCACCCAGCATCATTTGCACAACCACATCCTGGTGCCCTGTTTGCGCTACATACAATTCTTCGCACGAGGTTATTCCGCAAGAACGCAGTACGCGTGCTGCCTCCCCGTGGCAGTAAAGGGCACCGTGTCGTCTTCAATACCATGAACAAGGGCAATGTTCGGTGGCATGCATTGCCCTATAAGCGATTCGTTTGCTGCAAGGAGAGAGTCTTGCAACCGCAAATGCGGCGTATTCTTTCGAAATGCTTCTCTACTGTATCCGCATACGGGTTTCATAGGAGAGAGCTCTTCCACGCCTCGTGCGGCTTCGTAGTCAAAGTGATGCGAAATGTCGTACGGACCCGACAAGCCGATGAAATTGGTCACGTGAAAGCAGGACAATTCGGATGTTTCTTGGAGAACAGTTGATTTCGAATCATCGACAGTCACTCTCTGTCGCAGAAGCTCTTTGGCCCGTTCCACCATCATTAACAAGCCCACGTGCGCTCCCGAAGAATGCCCCATGACGGTGATGGTGCCCTGACACAATTCGGGATATTCCTGAAGTAAATAATTCGCGGCAAGCTGACAATCTTCCACCTGTTCATCGACCGTTTGACTGGAGGGATACGTACGATACCCAATTACAGCTACGGCTGTATCTTGACGCTCATGGCACACAAAGGGTGCCGCCATTAATCGATAGAACCACGGCATACCACTCCCCAAGCTCCACCGTGGACAAAAAAGACCAAATTTCGAGCTGGATTCTTGGGAAAATACAATTCCATGTATTGCATCGAATGGCTTCCGTACGCATGCCGCCGCATGCAGGTTTGCGACAAGTGAAGAAACTCACGCAAGGCGCTCGTGGGAGCCGTCATGGCCATGAGCGGTAAGGAAGCTTGCACGAGACTGTCGACAATCCAACGAAACGTTCCCGAGTCGCGTGCTGCATTCTGCAGAAATAGAGGCAATACAGTACCCAAAAACCGTGTGAATTGATCGCCAGGTTCCGCCACGAGCTTTAAATGAGGGTGGGGAAGGCGTCGGCGGCGTTCGTTGTTTGAGACAAAGGAATGTTGGGAGAATAAATGTTGTTGCAGTCGAGCTCGAGCTTGTATCTTTCGGACGTCTTTGGAATGTTTTCTCTTCTCGGAAGCCGAAAGAACATACGGCTGTTTCGAAAGATCAGCTCCGTCGGCCGACACGAGGAGGCTTCGATGCGCTGTGCCCAAAGGAGGGGCACGCGGAGGCGCCAAGGCCAAGGAAAATGACTTTTCTGTTAATAATGGCTGCTCTTTGCCTTCGTCTTGAAATGATAATGCTTTCATGATCCAATTTTGTCTCTTCGAATAGAAGCAATGAGAGTCTGTTTCGTGTTTGTTCCGCGCAGAAATTGCTTGTTGGTCTGTCGTCGACCGGCGGGGCTTTTCTCCTTCATCCCACACATTCTGATGTCTCGGTCGCAGACATCCGGAAACGATCCGACATCAAGTCTCCCAAATGTTGTTCTGTAGTTATACGGTCCAAATAAAAAAATAAGTTCGCTTCGATCGAAAAGCACTTCGAAATTTTGTCGGAAGGCTTATTTTGTTTTGGTGTCATCGATCCTTTCAAGTCACCGAAGCTGTGAGCGTATCTTGATTTCTCTCTTTGTTTTGAACAATTAGAATCACCTCATTATTTTTTGAGCAGTAAAAGCGAGTATCCTCAACTTCACAATTGATTTAGAAAATGAGGCGCTCGAGTCTGTGGAAGAACGCTTTCACTGTGCTGACGCTCGCTTGCACCACCACTGCCTATGTGGTTTCCCCTTCAAGGCGGACTCAGCAAAACAATTATCGTCGTCTTGATTCCGGTCACCGGCTAAATCTCACACCAAACAAATCGCCGAAAGATGAATTTCGATCGAAAAGTCTACACACATCGGAACGTTTTTCACGGACATTGAAACGTTCAAATGAGCCAATTGACTCTGAAGAAGCAGTAGAAAAAGAGAATTGGGAATATGGGCTGCTCGGGGTATATTGCTGGTGGTAGCGGCTGTGTGGGGAACCAACTTTGCGGTACGTTCGAAAATGTGGATGAATGTTCAAGAATACTTTGATGCGTTTTACGTCTGAATCCAAGGGTATCTGTCTCATGTTCTGACTTATTCATATTCAATATCACAGGCTGTCAAATATTTAGAAGGACTTTGTTTTCACCCTCCTGCAATCACCCGCCCTCGGAATTCGCCTTTGCTCGATTTGCGGTGGCTGGTTTGGTGAGTCTCCCACTCATTTGGGGTCAAAAGAGGGAAGTTATTTTGGCTGGATTGGAATGCGGAGCATGGATCACACTGGGCTATGTGACGCAATCCATTGCGCTGGCTACGATTTCGGCGGGAAAATGTGCGTTTATCTGCAGTCTGACGGTCGTTTCGGTGCCCATTATGGCTCTGCTTCTGTATGGTCGACCGATCACAAAGGCCAATGTTGCTGCGGCGCTGATCGCCCTTTCTGGCGTGAGTGTCTTGGAAGGGATGATCGATTTCAATCAGTTGCTCGGGGTGGCTCCAGCTTTTGCCGAAACAGCCTCAACGACTGCGTCAGCGTTAGCTTCGTCGAGTATGGAAACTGCAGCCGGCTCGCTTGCAGTCGGCAAAGGCGATCTTCTCGCTCTTGGTCAACCATTAGGCTACGGCTTTGCTTTTTTGCGTATAGAGCACTATCAAGAGAAGTTTAAAGATGTTCCCAATCGGGTTTTGACGATTGCCGCTGCTCAGTGCGTGATGGTAGGCATTTTATCCCTTGTGTGGGTTCTCTACGACTACCATGGAGTTCTGCCAAATTTTGGGTATATGATTGAGGGACACAGAATTGCTACCATATTATGGACTGGAATTGTTACTACCGTGTTTGCCATATTCTTGGAAGGAGTCGCGCTACAGACAGCGTCCGCTACCGATGCCGCTATTGCATTCTCCAGTGAACCCGTCTGGGCTAGTATTTTTGGATTCTTGCTTTTGGGTGAAAAATTGGGATTGAATTCCTATGTTGGAGGTTCTATTATATTGGGAGCTTGCCTGGTAGGTGCTATTTCGGACTTGAAAGCCGAGAGTGCTTCAAAGGCAGAGTAGTAGTCTGTTGTTTAAAACCGCATGCATAGCCACTGCTCAACGTGTAAAAGTAACATGCACATAATCGGCGTAGCGTATTGTGTCTTCTTCAACTTTAGAGTACTTTCATTCTCGATCAGAGATCGGAGAGGCTATCCCACGAGTCGTTTCATTTATTCATTCAGCACAGCGATGAAACCTTATAAGTCTTCGTTCCACAAGATCTTCCAAGATTGATATCAACTCGGGTGAGTCGAGAGCAGTTTTCAGATGATTTGCCTCCAGTTGTAGCCCTTGCTCGATGCGATGGAAAATATCCCTTGCCGATGCCTCGCTTGATTCCCATATGAGACCGTGAGCAAACAATCGATGCATGCAAGATTCTGTCGATCCTAGCAATTCCACTTTCGACGTGGCGACCGAGACACCCGGCGATCGTTTCAAATAGTAGTCTGATGTTTGAATCAACTCTTGCATATTTTGATCCGCTATTTCATCGTCGTCACTAGGCCCTAAATCGTCGTCTCGAATCGGCTCCGTAATCATCCGTCCGACCAATGCATCCCACACCGCGTCGTTTTCCAGCAAGGACTGCATCGCACGCAAAACAATTTCTTTCATACTCGTCTTGGCTTCTGCAGTCAATGATGGTGATCCATCCAATCTTCCGAAATTGCCATCTTTGTAGCGTTCCGTTGCCGTATCTTGAAGGTTTTCCGCCATGCGCGCAATCAATTCGGCCGCCGATGGCGCACGACAGCCCACCGATAATGTCACACAATGATCCGATGCGGCCGTTCCACAATGAATGACACGCGGTGGCAGATAGAGCATATCCCCTGGCTTGAGTATATACTCTACCGAATCAAAATCATTTTGCAGAATCCGCACCGGAATGTCGGGCACGAGCGCGGCATACTCTTCGGACGTGGAGAGTTTTTCGGTCCCGACGGTCCATTGTCGCTGTCCCGACGTTTGAACTAAAAAGACATCGTAATTGTCGACATGAGGACCAATACCACCGCCTTGACGAGCAATACTAATCTGCGCATCGTCCATTCTCCATCGAGGCAAAAGGCGAATTGTTCTTGCATCCAATCGGCCAGTTCGGGTTTTCGGCGCTCGACGTCATTTACTAGTAAAGTTGCTTGCAATCGTTTGTTGTCAAACTCGTCTTGTAATTCATCCGGATCGAATGGACCCAATTCGAGAGTAAATGAAGTCAAATCCTTTGCCGTGTGCTGCACCAGTCGCGACGAAAATCCGGCATCGTCATCGACGGCCAAGTCGACAATATCTTGCCACAAAGGAAAGGGACCCGAAGGAAATGCTTGACGCACGAGTAAAGGCTTTTGTCCCCAATACTCTTGCACAAACGTGGAAGCAGTGGCTGGATCCCACGGACCTTGCCAAACATCGAGAAAGAGTGCTGATGCGGGTCGTTTGTTGGCTGTGAAGGTTGAAAAGGCTTCGGTTGTCCGGATTACAATAGCGAGAACGAATGCGAAGAGCATTGCTGTGGGTATTTGAGGATGCTGAAGCAGCGCCATGGTGATTGAGGGTAGAAAAGACAATCAATTATTCTATTGTGAAACGATCATAAAAACACACGAAATGAGCTCGGACCATCACCATCCGATCATCCGATGAATGAAGGTACGCGAAGCGCGAACGGTAAATGGCAGGGACTCTTATTAAGTGTAAATCGTCTATGTACAAACACATTAAATTCTGGTACGTGTTTAAGCCGTTGGAGTACCGCATATCTTCACGCATCGAAACGGCGACTACCAGGTACTTCCTTTTGTTGCTTCAAAACGACCTCTCGCATTTTCGCAATCATTCGTCGTTATTATCACATCTTACAAAATGCCTACAAGAATACTGCGCCCATCCTTCTTATTATATCATGTCTTTTCATATTGCTTTCGAATCACGTGAGCGTCTGTAGCGGCGACAATACCTGCATTGTTTTAGAAAACGGCGAACAAGAGTGTTTCAATGACGATCTTAACAACCAAAACAATGATCAGTGCACACTGTACATGGCAGAATCGACCATTCCCGGAGCTGGATTGGGCATTTTCACCGGCGTGGATCGACAAAAGATGAACTCGTCTGGCCCGGTGATGTCATGTACCCCGTCGTCGATCTCGATTATCATTTGCGAGCCTTGGGACCTCGCGTCAATCGCTGGTTGTTCAATCCTCTCAAGGATTACGTTTGGTTTGGACCCGAAATGGGCATGCAACAAGAATCGTCGTACCCGTATGTGGCTCCCGAGTACGTGACGGCCTTTTGTCCGGGTATGGATGCGGCGATCAATTGCAATTTGGCGTTGTTGAATGTGGACAAGGGTGTTCCGAAATACGAAACGACGGGCTTGCACCGATCCAGAGATCCGGGAGCAGGAGCGTTTACTCCGTATCATCAGTGTGAAACGATTGCGATTGAGAGTATTCCTGCGGGAGGAGAATTGTTCAAATTTTATGGCGATTGGTGGTTTGAAAGTCGACCGGATGTGTTTGGGCTCATACCTTTGTCGGACGATTATCCCAGTGCCGAGGAGCTTGTAGAAGCGTACAATGCATTGATTACGGATATTCAAACCAAGGTAAAGGCCTGGAATGGCGAAATGAGTCAAGAATTGTGGGAAATGGTCACCCATCACGCCTTTCCGAGTCGCACGATGAATGCGTTGCCCAAAACAAGCGAGGAAATTCAAACCGTCGTGCAGGGCGGAATTCGCGCACTGTATCAGCCACAAGCGACAAGGAGTATACAAGAACTGAATGAACGTGGTCGATGTGTCGATCAGCTCGTCATTCGCCCCTCTACCGTCGCACAAGCGGGACGAGGCGCGTTTGCGCGGCGTTTTCTCCCCAAGGAAGTGTTGTGGCCAGTACGCCATTAATGTTCTTTCCGAATGACAGCCTAATGCTCATGTACGAGGGATCTTGGTTTGACAAAGACGACAAACCGAACAAGGAGAAAGTAGAGCATCATCAAATCTTTTACAACTATTGTTGGCACCACCCCGAGTCGAGTCTGTTTCTGTGTCCCTACGGCGTTGGTGTGAGCTACATGAATCACGGCAAAATGGAACTACTGCAAATGCGCGTTTGCAATGGGCCAAGGATGGAGAAATGAGGCATCAGGATGAAGTACTACGTTCAAGTCCGCGCAATATGCTCAACATGGCGTCGCCTCGGTTGTACATGGATATTGTGGCCACGCGTGATATTCGACCTGGTGAAGAAGTATTCTTTGATTACGGAGAAGCCTGGCAGACGGCATGGGACAAACATGTGGCAAAATTTGAAGCTGCGAAGCAACAATATTCTTCCGACTTTCAGTCTGCCCGGGATTGGAATACTGAGAACCATGACGCCATTCTCCGAACGGAAGAAGAACAAGAAGAAGATCCGTATCCCGAACATTTCGAACTCAAGTGCATTGTGAAGGAAGGTCCTCCCGACTTGATCGAAGCCATGTGGAATCAAGAAAACGTACCTGCCAAACCATGCAGAATTGTGGACCGTTCCGAAACAGAAGACGGGCGCATGTTTTACAAAGTCCTCTACAAAGACGTTCGTACCTCACAAGACGAAGCGAGCGAGCAAAGCATCCGATCCGTCAACCGCCTTACTTGGGATGACAAGAAACCGAAATGGCTACACCGAGAAGCATTGAGATTCGTGGATCGGCCGTACACAACGGATATGTGGCTACCGCATGCATTCCGTCACCCAATTGGTCTTCCAGATGACATTTTCCCCGACGCATGGCGAGGACTTTTCTTTCCAATGACGATCTGATGGAGGAGTACGAAAGCATGGTTGCGGAAGGAAACTACGATGAAAGTGTTTATGAGTAGACTACGATATCTAGATTACTTTCGACTTATAGGGGTTATCTTGTGCGGGCGTGTATAGAAAATAGAAACGCAGCTCTTGAGAAAGGCCTTCGCCATTTTACACGGAAAAAAAAGAAACGAATGTCCCAAAAGTTGACTTTCCGATCAAGAGTAACAATAATAAGGACAAAAGCCCTTCCTTTCGTTCCGATGTTGAGTTCAGTACCGGATGCGTCTCGCTGCCCCGACACCAAAACGTTTTGCCTTGTCACGACTGTGAATCATCTCGATCAAGAAAAAAGATCTCCTTGGTCACGGTGAATAGTCTACATCCAAAATCTCCTACCGAAGATAATCTTTTATGATTCTCTGGAACACATCATTGCCTGTTTGTATGACATCCATGGCTTCCACTGTCGGTAAAATCCAGCTCTGCCGTGGGGCGAGGAGCGCTAGAATAAGCGCTATCCTGATTTCCTCATTGTTGCTTTCAATGACAATAAATTACACGATGTTGACAAGTAGTAGTAGTAGTAGCTACGGTTACACCATTCCTGACTCGAGTAATGATTTAGCTTCGTTTAACACCAATGAATCCAAACAATCCACTGGACCTGCATTGTCCGCCTCTCAACCACGTCCAAAGCCGCTCCATTGCTCCGACATTCACTCCATGCCCAAAGTAGAATCCAAGGCGGTGACCAATACATGTGTCGCCGGTCATCCTTTTCAACAAAGCGTCCATACCGTTGGAGACATTGTGAGCGCAGGCTTGGCAAAGTCGGGGTGCTGGGAAAGCGACATTATGGCTTCGATCGTCGAGCATTTTGGGACTGACCCTCGACCGGACCGTGTCTTGATCGATATTGGCGGCAATATCGGGGCCTTTACAACTACTTTGGCCAATTTGGGCCATCAAACAATTACTGTTGAACCGTTTCGACTAAACGTGCCTATCATGATGGAGACCTTGTGTCTTCCCGAGTCAACTACGGTCAATGATGTAGGAGATCGAATCAAAGTCTTTAAGGTTGCCTTGTCCGACAAAAGCCCTGGGCAGAAGATGTGCCTGTGGAGCACCCATTCTGTAATTAACAACGGGAATGCTCGACTCGTGCCCTACTTTGAAGGGACACAAGATTTTGGAAGCGACAGAGGCAAAAGCTGCATGGAGGTGATCTATTCGTACACCCTAGATGAGTTGTTAGGACTGACAGGCGACGGTAGCCCCTCCTTTCGAATCGACCGTGGGGCCTAAAGATAGACATAGAAGGATATGAGACTCTGGCTTTGCGAGGAGCTAGTATGCTTTTAACGACACCGCGAATGGCCCCGTGTCGAATTTGGTTCGAGTATCAGAGAGCTGTAACCGAAGAGTCGGGGGCTGGTAGTAGGAAATTTTTGATTTGCTTCTGCGAACAGCAGGTTATGCCCAATTATATGTGAGCAGGAAAGGTCAGTGGACGCTCTTGGCACCCGAGGGCCTTATCCGGACGTTGCTGACTACATGGTTGTACATGGGGACTCCGACTGTCAGGTGAATGCCATGCAAGCATCGCAAGCCTTATGAAAAACACGAAACAGAAGAGGTTTTTCCTGGATGTCAGTTTATAGACTCGTCGACTTCAATACGTTCATCGCTCTTGACAATCGTGAAGTTGGCACTGCGATCGTGTAAGGTTTTCGTTGTTTGTAAAACCGTATCTATGTCCGTCTTCGTTGTTCACAGTAGACTGTACTACTGTAGACTGTAGACGTGCACCCGTTGATCGTATTATCAACTAATATGTTGCAACAATGACTTTGGATGATTTTTTGGTGATAATGACCTTCACACGAGAACAAAATGGAGCACAAAGCACTAAAAGCTAAAAGCACAAACGCGCAACACAACATCGTCACACGTCACAAACATTTTTTCCCACGTTGTTGTTGCTATTATTTTTCTTTCTCGCAACCTTTCCCATTGCATCCATCTACTCGGTAAATCAAATATGCTGAAGCCTTCAAGCCTTTAACATAAATTCGAGAGGCGACGTATACATATTTAGAATGTCCAAAACGATGAGCAAATCACCGAGGCTCAGCCCTCTAGATGCTTTGAAAGGCGTCCTTCTTCTTTCTGTTTTAATGGCCATGGGCATTTCCTGTTCACTACCACGAAGCTGCTGCAAGAGACAAACGAGCTTTTCACCAATCCCCGATATTCGAGCGGAAAACGTAGAAAGCTCTCCACCTGCAGTTCGCTGCAAAGACTTGAAAACGGCGGGCAACATTCAAAAGTGCATGTCGCCTCAAATGGTTGCGAGCGCCAACTGTACAACGTCCGAAATTACCACTTGGGATGACGTTCAGAGATGTTTAATGGGCCGCACCGTTTTGCTGATACGATCAACAAGCGGCCATTTGAAATTCGAGTTTTGGGAGAACGACATTCGGGCACAAAATGGATTACGACAGAGATGCAAGATTGTTTTGATCGGGCTCCGAAGTCTGCTGCCTATATCGGAAGAATTCAGCGTGATTTCATTCGATCCAAACACTTTTTTCAGCCTCTGCATTCTGCCAAGAATTTTCGCCGCACCATTGTGGTTGTGGTTGTGCGGAATCCAGTCGATTGGGTGGTCGCCATGAATAAAGTGCCGTATCACAGTCCAGCTCATGTCGCGCATATAACGAGCGACGAGATTGTTCCACTTCCTTGGACTGACTTTGTTTCGAGGCCGTGGACCATGCCTCGACCGAATAGTGACAAAGTCTTGCTGAAGCGGATGGAAACCGAGCCCGAGCTCAAAAACAGGGGACTCTGTCAAACCTATTTTCATTTTGAAGAAGTCGTTCCTTGTCGAACCAAAACAATCGTAGAAACGATACCGCGCGGTATGCGTCGCGCCATGTTTCCCGTCTACGAGTTGAAGCGAGATGGATCGGGGACGCTTACAACAATGTCCTGGAGCTGCGTGCCGACAAAACTGTTCATCATGTGCTAGAGCTGCCTTTCCATTATAAATTGGGCGGCTATCTATTAGTACGTTACGAGGATTTGTTGGAACGAGGGACGCAATTTCTATTGGAGCAAGTTGCTCAAATAGCTGGAATGACAGATGGTCTGCCTCGACAATGCAAGCCTGCCAAACCGCAGCCGGAACGATTGAAGCCACGAACTATTCCGGAAGGGTTAAAGGAGTGGGTTGAAACAAATGTAGATGTACCCAGCGAACAATTATTGGGCTATCGGTGACGGGAAGTGTTTTGTGATGTATGTTATGGCTAAGAAAATGTAAATATAGCGTGGGCTTATTCGGCCATCTGAAGCATTTTATATTTTGACCATACTCATAGCAATCATTCCTTACTTCTATTCAACTGGATAATAATAGTGCAAGGACGGTTCTGGAGTCTCTAGCTAGACCAGATTAGACTTTTAGACCGTACTTGCTTGTCCACGAAACAGTTTTGGTCGCAGATTTTGTGTTGCTGTCTGACTGCCGTACGTGCTCGTCGATGAACGCCATCCAACTTTTTTTCTGACAGCAGAAAGAATAAAGAATTACAATTGCGATGAAAGTTTTCAAACAATTTTGAACTTCTTTCTATTCTTGTTTGGTCGATCCTTTCCTAAAATCAGCAATAATCAACTGCACTCGCCGCTATTACCTTAAACGACAGAAATGACTCGCTGGAGTCGCTCAATAATAACAATCACAACAATGTATGCCGCCATGTTTTCTGCCCAACGAGGCGTCCGGGCGTTTCATCTGCTCCAGCCTCGCCGGAGTTTTGTCGCGTGCAATGTGGGTAGCACCACCTCTTCCGATTCCAAAATCATCAATCTTTCCACCGTCACCAAAGAAGACCTCGAAACACTGATTACATCGTGGGGACATCCGCGCTTCCGCGCTGCGCAAGTTTGGAGTTGGATTCGCGAAAAGGGAGTCACCAACATTGATGAAATGAACAACATTCCGAAAACGCTGCGGCAGCAGCTCTCCGAGTACAGCAAACCAACGTCACTGGAACTGGCATCCGAACTTCGATCCAAAGACGGAACCATCAAGCGTGCGTATCGGTGTTGGGATGGTCAGCTCATCGAATCAGTGCTCATGCCCTACGAAGACGGCAGATACACGGCGTGCATCAGTAGCCAAGCCGGATGTGCGCAAGGATGCGTCTTTTGTGCGACGGGTCAAATGGGATTTTCCCGACAACTCACGTCGGATGAAATTTTGAGCAAGTGGCTCGGTTTGCTGCCGAGTTGCAGCATGAGGATGTTGTGTATGAACCTAACAATAAGAATAGCAACAAGCCATCCAAACATGGACGCAGCAACCGGCTCAGTAATGTTGTTTTCATGGGAATGGGAGAACCCTTGGCGAATTACCGACACGTATCGACGGCGATCAATCGTATTACAAAAGATTTAGGAATTGGTGCAAGGAAGATTACAGTTTCTACGGTGGGAATTGTTCCTAATATACGAAAACTCACCACGGATCCAAACATGCCTCAAGTGCGACTGGCAGTATCGTTACATTGTGCCTCCGATGAAGAGAGAGAGGTTTTGCTGCCGGCAAATAAACGCTACGGAGGTTTAGATGAACTAATGGATAGTTTACGCGAATATATCGAAACTACTGGCCGAAGAGTCACACTGGAGTGGGCACTGATTTCCGGAGAGAATGATACACCTGAAACAGCACGAAAACTGGCTCGATTAATTCAGAAGAGTAGATTACGAAAAGATATGGTACATGTCAACGTGATTCCGCTAAACCCAACTGGAGGGTTTGGAGGTAATCCGAGCGACAGAAAGCGGGTCAATGATTTTGTGAATACACTGGAGAAAGAGTTTGGAATCGCATGCACACCTCGAGTGCGACGTGGTATCGACATTGATGCTGGGTGCGGACAACTAAAGAGTAAAGTACTTGAGAAAGAATCACAAGAGCAAAGGCTAAAGGCTGTAGTGCTGGATGATGCTACCAGCGAGGCGAAGATGTTGATTGGGAAGGAGTTTATGTTTGACAGTGCCATTGATATTGAAGAGGAGGACTTTGATGATCCAGAATTCGAAGATGAGACGAGCAAGGCTGAAAGTGCTCGTCTCCTGAACCTTGTAAAGTCGACCACCGTCGACCTTAGTAAGTTGGACGGTTAATGAATGTAGATAGTATAATGTTAGATTGATCAACACCGGTGAAGCTGTCTTGGCGTTTATCTTTGCTGGAGCCAACATTGCGCGGGTGTTTGTTCCTGTCCGACTCGGTACGGCTTTTGGCCTTGGCTCCGTGGGGATGAGAACAAGTGAGTCGAATGGACAAGAAAAACTTCTGGATGAAATACAGTAATAAGAATGGGTGATCATGACTAGCTAATACGAGAAAATATGATAAAAGGAGTTCAAATAAAAACAAATAATTCGAAAGGCAAGGTCATAGTCTGTTTCGGTGCTCTCTTCAACGTGCTCGTTGGCTCTACACCAATCCGCAACCTGCCTTCGGTGGAGCTTCAAAATGGTCGGTCGTTCTTCTTGAGGATCGGCACTTTTTTGCTTTCATGAGCTCGGCTAGTTCGGCAAACGTCGCACGAGGCCCTCCTGTCTCCCGAGCGTGCGAGAACAATTCGCGCACATAGCCGGGATGAGCCATTTCTAGCTTGTCGAGTTGTTTTGGTTGAAATTTGTTCTGACATTCAAGCGCTCGCTCCGGCTCGCCAGCATTTAACGCCTCCATGACCTGCTTGAGCCACGCATGGACTTGACTGCCTCGGACTGGCTCTGCATAGCCGCAGTCATAGGCCATTTGCTTGCAAGCCGCTTGCCCAATCCGCTGACATTCATTGTGACTTCGCGTTGGATCTCCATTCTTGCGCCAAAATGAGAACCAGTGCGCGCTCTTGTCTCGAAAATTGCTTCCTGGAATGAATGGAAATGATTTTTCATTATTTGATCCGCGGACGGAACTGGGCATCGTTTCAAAATCGAGTTTCAGTGCATTGCTGATGGCAGTTTCAATCCGCTCACATCCCCATAACTGCGTATAGCTTGTTCGATGACATCTTCAACCGTAGGGGCGCGTTTCTGATACAACCCGATTTTCCTGCTCACTTTCTGGCTCACGACGTGGGTTGCCGGCAACTTCTTGAGCCGCTGTATCGAGTAAACGTAAATTTTCCTGCTCGATGCGCCGCACTTTTTCTTGTTCACGAATGCGATTGGCCGCCACGCGACATTTATGGCGTAGCGAGTCATTGATAATCCCCGGAGGAAGCTCACCATTCATGGCCGCCTGGACGAGAGATATCTTTAACCTCAAATGAACCGGTTTACCGACACAAAATAGTAACTGACTTGATGATTCGCTCCGGGACGAAAATAAGTGAATTGCAATCGCGTGGGTTGCATTCGAAGCACGAGCGTATCGAGGACGCTTGCTTGACCACTCTGCGTTCGAGTCCTTGAATGACTCGTTGTTCTAAAATTTTGACGTCGATAAACAGAGAATAAATATCTTGCCAGTCGATGCCTGTCGCATAAGCAAGATTGTCGTTCGTTTGATCGCCGGCGGGCAAGAGTCGCCACCAGATTCCAGGAGTCGCGTGACGAAAGAGTTGCTCAACGAGTGACCAGGAAGAGTCAGTCATCTATTATCGTTTACTTCATTTTGTGGAATAGTATCCGCTTTTGGTCGTTTTCGCGAAGAAATTCGTTTACTTTCGCGTCTTGGTGGAGTCGCCAAGTTGTTCTTACGTGCATTGGATGCAACAATGATTTATTATTTGTCTCTTCCTTTCTTTGCAGGAAGGTTATCATCTGTGGGAACGGCGCTCGAGGGCTCGAGGTGCGAGGGTGCGATGAGCGAATATGTCATCGTCACACGAATTTTTTTGTTGTACAGTTTATTCGAGTCAGCCGGCATTATTGTCGCATAGATTCTCCGTTGCACTAAGTAGACCTAAGAAAGATTTTGGTGATCGCCAGCCGAACGTCGAACCGAAAGCCCACATTTCATTTTTTGGCCGAAAAGTAGTATAGAGTCGTTCATTTCTCTGAGAGATGACAAGGTTACCGATCGTTCTTTCTTCGTGGCAGAAAGTCATTTTGAAAAGGACCGCCCGTTTTATTGTTTCGAATGCTATCGAAAATGCGATCGAACGTTATACTTGTCGCTGTCTCATGTCTCCAGTTGATTTCTTTCGCAAAAGTGCCCTCCGCGAGGATGCTCAATACTCGTGGCATCGAGTATCCGTCGTATCGATTTCGACCGTACAGCACTCTAGATGAAGAAACTATACTACTCGCGAAATCGATCGGCTATGATGAGCGCAGTTGGAACGCACTGGGGACCAATCCATGGGAAATTTACAGCTTCAATACGATTCAGTCCGATGGGAGCGGCATGGTTGTGGACAGTATTCAAGCCATCGGATTTACTGCGGAAGTATGGGACTGCTATACAAATCATTACAGAGACTATTCTTGGCAACAGCTGGCAGATGAGGGCGTTGTTGTGTTTGCCGTGATTTTGGGGTGGAGTGAGGAAATGTGGGATGGAATGACATCTGCACCGGATTCAGAATTCTTGTTGTGGAACAAATTGTCCGTCGGGCAACAGCAAGCTGCAATTGAATTCTGCTTTACACAGGAGATATGGGATGCTGTAGATTTGGAAGATTGGGATTCAGCAAATAATTCGTCGATAGCAACTTTGGCTCCCTCCAGTGAATCGACAGGACCGAAGGAGACTCGTCGTCCGGAAGCTGCTCCATCGGCAAGCCCAGCGATTGATCCTCACCAAGCCCGGTAATTGCTCCCGCGGTCGCCCCAAGCAAAGAGGTAACCACTCCCAGTATCAGCCCTGTTGCGGATGAAAGCTCACCGGGCCCAGCTGTCGAAAAAAGCCTTTCACCAGTTGACCAATCGACATTGTCGCCTACAGTACAAGTAACAATGCCAGAGGATTCCGCTAAACCAACTCCAGTGCAGCAAGATGCCAATGATACTTCCTCTGTACCCTCAGTGGATGCTATCCGATATGTGGTATGGGATGACATGCAAGAGAGCGATAGAGGATTAGCTACAGACCTTGGATACGAGAAGGACTCTTGGAACACTCCAGGTACCGCCGATATCGAGTATTACAGCATTCAGGGACTCTATGATGCTGATCTCAAGGACGCTCCTGATAAAATATCAGAATTAGGATTCACTGAGGAGCAGTGGGACTGCTATGTTCATCATTACATCTCCTTTTCGTGGGATAATCTAAAGGAGATCGGCGTTGACAAGCATTTCGTCGCTCTTGGTTGGTCGCAATCTGCCTGGGACGACGAAGCGGGTGCACAGCCTGCTTCGGAAGACAAGACTTGGGAGGAGCTTACGGACGAAGAGCGTGGGGTGCGATCGGACTTTGCTATATGCTTCAAACGTGGGACGGTTACAGTCTCGACGATCCGTCGTGGAAGACAATGGCAGAAACCACGGAGAAGCCATCGCCAGAAGAGGGTGACGAGCCTCCAAAGAATGCGGGCACATCAAGCAGTTCATCACAGGGACGTATCGTGCAGGCACAGTTTTCGCTGCTGGTGCTGCTTTGTATATCCACCAAATTCTTGTTTTAGAAATTCAGAATATACTATAGATGTGACTTAGTGCAGAAATAACGTTATTCGTGAACGATGTGGAGTCCTTTATCAGTTATCATCGTCTCTTCTGGTTGACTGGTTCGCTCCAACAAGTGACTAGGAAACACGAGCGTCTGTAGATCGAATGCTTTTACTCAGAGGGCGTGCGGATACGTCGTTTCATAAGGTTGGGTGATCGTCGAAAGGTCGACGTCGGGTGATCCCATATTATTTCTCTTGCTTGCTACGTTTCGCCTTTCGGGACTTGTGTTGTTTGTGTTTCTTTTTTGGTCGTTCCTTTCTTTCAGACTTTGATGAGCGCAAACACAAACTTGACGACTCGTCATCGCTGCATGTCGGTTCCTTTGCTTCAGAAGTCTGTCTGAGCCACGACTCATACACAGCCAAACCTGGATCTGTCTCCCTCGACACTCAAACAAGAGCATCGAACAGCGCAGACACAACCGTAGCTTTACAAGCTCCTGCTTTTGTTCGTTTCGTTCTTGATACGTGAATGGGACTTCAAAGTTTCGCATCAAAATACCGGACGGAATGCGTGCTATTGTTTTGCTTACGGCAGCTCGACTTGTTGATTGTAGCCTGTCGAGCGCATCCTTTTCTTCGCGGGGTCGACTGGCATTATTGGAGTAGCAGGGCAGTGTTTGTTGCCACAAGTAATCGATCCACGGCCACTCTCTACTTCGGATTTGATGCGCCATCGCAAACCCAACCGCGGCTTTTGTGTGAAATCAGCCAGTGCATATTCCTTGTACAAGTGCTGGTGGTAGTTTTGGACCATGCGCTCTTGCCATGTTGTTGATTCATTCCTATTGTCTGGAACAAATTCGTAGTGCTCGGCCAACACTGCGCGGTCCGCTTCATTAACAATCGAAAGAGGACGTTTCTTACTGGGTGGAAAGGATGCCATGGATCAAGTTGTTGATTTGTAAATATATATAAAAAAAGTTGCTGGATGTTGTGTTCTTGTGTCGATCCAAAATGAAAATGGGTCTGCCCAAAATTATTCGCTCCGTCATCGACGTCCGTGCGTCGATCGTGTTGAGAATGGCCCTTATTGGGACATCCAAATGTTTCCTGCAATCACCATCGTTCTTCATCCATTGTGCGGTGATATATTATTATTATTTATAAAGCGCCTTCACAATGAGATCGTCAATCATTGTTCCTTTCTTATTGTGTTTCTGCCAGGCTTGGGATATTCGCCGGTATCCAACTAGAGCCGCTCCACATCAATTATGGGCGACTCCTGTCGCGAACGCTCCGACCAGTAAGAGACTCCAAGAAACCGACCCAGACCTTTACAAATTACAGGGACGACTGCTCAAACATTTACGACAGACAGCCTTGAGTTATGATATGCTAAACGACGGAGATCATATCATGGTGTGCGTTTCCGGTGGAAAAGATTCGGCTACACTGTGGCATCTGCTGACCTTGTTGCAAAAGAAATTGCCCATATCATTTCAATTGACGGCCGTGCATGTTGATCAGAAGCAACCGGGTTACAACGGGACTTCGTTAGTCAACTGGTTTGAAGAGGAGTATCCGCAACATGAGTTTTGTGTCATTGAAGAAGATACGTATTCGATCGTAGTCGACAAGACAGCGCCGGGAAAATCGTATTGCACTGTTTGCAGTAGATTGCGTCGGGGCATTTTGTATTCCAAAGCCATTGGATTGGGCTGCAATAAAATTGCTTTGGGTCACCATGCGGATGACTGTCTCGAAACGCTCATGCTCAACATGTTGCACGGGGTCAACTCAGTGCCATGCCGGCACGGTATACCAGTCAGCGGGGTCACTCGGAGTGCTACGTCCTCTCATCCAGTGCTGGGAAGACGATATTGCGAGTTATGCGAGGCGTATGGACTTTCCGATTTTACCGTGTAACTTGTGCAGTAGCCAAGCGAATTTGCAACGACCGCAAATGAAATTGTTGCTGTCTTCCTTGACGGCTTTGACACCGACAGCGAAAATCAATTTGTTGCAGTCACTGCATACGGTGAAACCAAGCCATTTGTTGGATCAGGAATTGCGAAAGAGCTGCGGTATGGATCCAGTAACGGGAGAGAGAAGGAGAAGCTGCGACGGACGACGATGAGCCGATATGATTCTTTGGCTGGAAATCTAAATGTGAAGGGACTTGCTTACTTTTTCAAGTGAGCTCTCTAGTGAAAAGAGTTCTGCGTATTTTCTGCCAGTGCCAATTTCTGGAAGTCGGAAAGTCAGACTCAACGGGAGTCACCGAAAAGAATAGCATTCCATAATAATAATATGACTGGTAACGTTTCTCTAACATGATCGACTTTTACGTTTAATCCCACGCAGTTTCCTCTCTGCTCTGAGCTTTCTCATCGCAATTGTCTTCTTTTCTCGCCGTTTCTTGACTGCTTCCGTGTCTGGATTAAGCTTGAGCTTCTCCTGAAAACGCCAATTCATTACCCTTTGTTTCAACGCTTTGTATGCAACAATCTCCTCGCTCTCCTTATCAGGCACTCCTTCTTTAATTTACAGTAAGATGCAACAAGTTCGTCGCTGACCGTCTCGTATTCCGTATCCAAGGTCAGCGCCAACGGCATGACACCCTCCCCGTGTACATCTTTTATATGGGCTCGGAGCTTGGATCATTTCCCCGCGGCATTCTTTTCTCACCTTTTCGTCACTTGCAGTCTTCATCTCACCCGACGGAATTGGTAGACTGTGTTTGTCATTATGATAATAAAACTTGGATCCTCGCTCTAAATGGGGATCATAGTCAGGATCATAATTTTTGTCGGACGGATCCCGATACAAATCCAAGCTAAAGTGGACTGTTTCTGCCTGTATTTTCTTTCCATTCAATACGTACAGGAGACACACGTAGCGCACTTTTTTGAGCACGTTTCTTTGCGCACATAATCGACGCTCGCCTGCTTGTAGACTCGGTCAATGTCCCCTCGCTCCTCGCATGTATCGACGAGAGCTGGTTGGGGACGAGTAGTGGTTCCATCGGAGACCACAAATTGCTGTAGTGTTTTTCTGTAATAGACTTTGCTTCACGTCCGGTCTCGTCTTGCTTCATGTCATCTCCAGGACTATTCAGCTCGGCGTCATTCGCAAGCACTGCAACAACGCGTGCTTCGGTTTCTTCCTCGTCCTTCTTCACGTCATTGATAGAACTCATATTGTTTTCACAACTTAAAAATTTCACCGGTCCTCTAGATTCATTCAGATACAGGTACTATTTCAAATAGACAAGTCCTCTTGTAGATATCTCCAAATATTTAAGATCAATGATGCTATTGTTGTGTAAGTCAATGGGTTTATTTGCGCCGTAAAAAATCGTCCGCTCGCATCGCCTTCACGGTTTTGCGAAATAGGCACATGCAGTAAGGTTTAGCTTGAAAACCGCTGCGGTGCTGTCTGTCCTTTAATCCGTCGACCCGCCCCGCCACCAATCTCGCTTTTTTTTTGAGTGTGAAACGCGGCCATGCCGTTTTTCTTTTTCCGCACAAACGTTTATTTCTTCCTTTCGCGTGTCTTTACATTTCCTTCTTCCCGAGTTTCTTCAAGGTTTAGAACTAGCAAACACACATTTTTTATTGATTAAACAGAATTACACTTCAACATGCCGCAACACGAACACATGGAACGGCATGCCAAGCTGCATGGACGGCGGTTCGATGCGGAAGAAAAGGAACGCAAAAAAGAAGCTCGTCTGGCTCACAAACGCTCCGATTTCGCACAAAGGTGCATGGCATTCGCGCCAAGCTTTATCAGAAGCGCCGTTTCAAGGAAAAGGCTACGCTCCGCAAAACGATCGCACAACACAATCAACGCAACAACAAGCATGCCGATGACGATGCAGTGGCGGAAGGAGCCGTTCCTGCGTACTTGCTCGACAGGCAAGGGGTGAGTCGCGCCAAGGTATTGTCGAATACGATCAAACAGAAGCGAAAAGAAAAGGCAGGCAAGTGGGAGGTTCCGATTCCCAAAGTCAAACCAGTGGCGGATGACGAAATGTTCAAGACATTGCGAACGGGCAAGAAGAGAAACAAGGCATGGAAGCGCATGGTGACAAAGTGCACGTTTGTAGGCGACAATTTTACTCGAAAGAATCCGAAATATGAACGATTCATTCGTCCAAGTGGACTGCGAATGAAAAAGGCGAACGTTACGCATCCGGAACTGAAAACAACGTTTCAATTGGATATTCTGGGTGTGAAGAAGAACCCATCCTCCGCCTTGTACACCAACTTGGGTGTATTGACGAAGGAACCATTCTGGAAGTAAATGTAAGCGAGCTAGGTCTCGTAACAACATCTGGAAAAGTCGCATGGGGTAAAATGGCCCAGGTCACAAACAACCCTGAGCTCGATGGCTGTGTGAATGCCGTCCTGTTAGTATAACTGCGCCTTGCATTTATTTGTATTTGAGTATTCTTTGATTCAATATGAGTATTTTTCTTTTTATCGTGCTCGCACTCTAGAAACCGGGCTGTTGTCGGTGATTCGAAACGTTATTTCACTTGTTGTTTTAAAATGTCAAAGAATGTCACTTGACACGAGAGCTTTGTGGTCGCAATCGGGGAACTGAATGCGACTGTCACAAATCCAACGATCGCCTTGACTACGGTATACACATGCTGCAAATACTAGTACAAGTAGCGTATCTTATGTAAAAGAGCGCCCTAATGGAGCATTGGCATGAATGGATGCAATCCAGCGGGTTCGGAAACGGCATCGATTTGAACATGCGTAATGCTAAGCTTCATTGCGCTTTATTAGTTAACATCCTCGGTACGCATATCCTCGATTACATGTTCAACGGTTTCATTCCGCTCTTTGATTGCAGCTCGCTCCAACTCTTCCTCGCGCAGAACCTGCTGAATATAAGGATTTCGATCCTCCCGCATATTGATAAAATCAAGAGTACTCCTTGCTCGTAAATGAGTGCCACGAAGCACCTCTTCGTCCATTTTCAATATTGTGTCGACTTGACTCATTGTAGTAGGATTCGCATCGTAATAAATGGAGAAAAATCGGCCTTTGTAGTAGTATCGATTGCCCTCGCGGTCGGGATACGTCGCCTTGAAACGATGCGGCAGTGTTCGAATTCCATGATTGTGCACGGCTCGTACAATTCCGCCTCCCTCAACAATCTCGTGTGAAACAAGCTTTACAATATTTGTCAACGCATGAAAATCTTCGAGGAGCAAGGAAACAGGCTTTATTTGTGAGACGGATGGTGTCGGAACGGGTCGCGGAGAACTGGAATGTTACGTACGAGTTGTGTTTTAGCAGTGACGACGCATTCATAAACACCATAGTTACTGAAGTGCCTTGTTGATTTCGTTTCTGGTCTTGATAAAGCAGTAGAACGGCAAATGTTGCTTTGCGGTTTGAATTGTAGGTTATTCTGTTGCTGCGATTCTGTTGCTTTTGGCTGCTGCGAAATGAGCGGCGACAAAACGACATGAATATATTTTGAGTGAGACCAGTGTCGTACCGTTAACGGCACTGTGGGCGCTAGAGTTCCTCGAGGCGAGCGTGCGTGGTAATGTTTTTCGCCGTTGTTACGAACGTGACGTGGACGTGACGAGTGACAAACAACACGGCCTCAAGATTCTCTTGCATCAAGTAAAAATGGCATTGCAATTACATTGCATGTGAGATCGATTATTTTCTAAATAACATACATCGTTTCGTCATGTCGAATTGGCAACCAATCGACTCTAACCCGTATCAGCAGAGCACACCGGCTCGAGTAACGATCGGTGATGTTTCCGATATCGATGAAGATGCCGGAGAGCACAGCAATTCGAACGATAAAATGAACTTTTCCAGGCCGTCAAGAAGGTACAGAAACTCCGCAGACTCGAGCGACAGCTGACTCGCAACAAGAGTAACCGCAGCATCCTTTCGAATGATGGGGAGAATGCACCGCTGATCCGAGAATCTATCCGTAGCACGTTAAATGGCGAAGATGCGGATGACGATCGGTCAAAACCGGCAAGCAACAGACTACTTGGGAAGCGTTGACAGAAATTGTTTTGGGAAAGGGTGCTCTCAGCTGGTGTTTGGCTTGTGCACCGCTTGCTCTCTTGTCGGTCTATTTCCAATGGGGCGCGACGTGGGTATTTTGGTTGAATTTTATTACTATGATTCCATTGGCTTCCATTTTGGGAGACTTCACCGAGGAACTGGCGTTGCACACGAACGAAACGATAGGCGGCCTCATTAATGCGTCCTTTGGAAATGCGGTGGAAGTGGTTGTTGCCATCAACGCTTTACTGGCTGGCGAAATTCGAGTAGTTCAAGGTTCACTGCTCGGTTCGATCTTTTCCAACTTGCTTCTCGTTCTCGGGTGCTGTTTTTTCTTTGGTGGGCTGAAGCATAAAGAACAAAATTCAATGCTACATCCGCCACGGCAAATATGGGCTTATTGGCTCTCAGCAGTATCGCACTCGTCTTGCCGACACCTTTTGCGGAATACTACAATTTGCATGAGACACAGGTGTTGATGGTGAGTCGATTGGCTGCAGTGTTCCTTCTTTTCATGTACGCACAGCTCTTGGTGTTTCAACTACACACGCATGCTGATATTTTGAAAATGAAAGTGGAGACGACGCACAGCTGACAAGAATTTCCATGGTCGTCGCCCTTGTCGGTCTCTTGGTCACTACGCTGCTGGTTGCATTCTTTTCCGACTTTTGGTAGAATCTATCGATGGATTCACCGAAGCCAGTGGCATCAGTCGAACGTTCGTGGGAATTATTTTGCTACCGATTGTTGGAAACGCGGTTGAGCACATCACGGCAGTTACTGTCGCGATGAAGGACAAAATGGATTTGGCCATGGGGATCGCTTTGGGGAGTAGTACACAGATCTCACTGTTGGTTGTTCCTCTCACGGTGCTCGTCGGGTGGGTCACCGGAATTGACATGACGCTGAATTTTCCGCATTTTGAGATTATCCTGTACATTTTGTCTATTCTGACGGTGTCTATTGTCTTGTCGAACCCGACATGTAACTGGCTGGAAGGATCTCTTTTGATCACGACTTACTTCATGATAGCAGTTGGTTTCTGGTTTGAAAAGATCGAAAACTACTAATAGCATCACGCGGAATTTCTGAAAGTTAAGATTGAGATAGGCAAAAGGCTACTGAAATTTCACAAGTCAAGGGAGGGCTGCAAGCGTAAGTGCTAGGTCGTCCAGGATGGTTGCATGCCATTTTCATTGTTTGGTTCTTGTCATACGGTGGTTTGAGACGTTATTCGACGCTCGGCATCTCAACGACAACCATCACCATTGTTTCCGAATATCGGAAGGATTTTAGTCGCTCCTTGATTTTAGTTCGAAGTATCACTGTGAGTGCTACTACAGCTTTGTTCGTTATTTTCGATTAAGGTTTGAGTTGGTGTAGAGTACCGCTCATTTTTTTGCGTCCGGAAGCCGAGACAAGAAAAAATCTGCAATGCGTAAAAATGTGAGCCTGTTGCCTTATATCGACTACTTGCATTGAAAGAGTATTCGCGCTCTTACATCTACCATTTTTCTGCTCTGAAAAGGCTCTCATTATTCGGAAGAACAAAGTTACTGCATGGCGGACTTTCAGCCGATTGTTTCTGATCCCCGTCAAAGCAGTCCACCAGCCAGGCCCATCGAGAGTGCTGTTCCAGGGCCTGATGACGATGTTGAGCTGGCTTCGCGCGAGACAATGAGCTTCTTTCACGTCGATACAGACCCGGAAAGTATAGGTGATGCGATTTTTGAGCCGACAACTACTCTTCAAGTTATGAACGAGTTGGTGTTTGGAAAAGGCGTGATTAGTTGGTGTTTGGCTTGCGCTCCCCTCGCTCTCCTCGCGGTCTACTTTAAGTGGGGAGCGACATGGATCTTTGGTTTAATTTCATCACACTGATACCACTAGCATCCATTTTGAGTGATTTTACAGAGGAGCTGGCTCTGCATACCAACGAGACGATAGGCGGCCTCATCAATGCGTCCTTTGGAAACGCGGTGGAAGTTGTCGTCGCCATCAACGCGATGATGGCTGGGAAATCAGAGTAGTTCAAGGTTCTTTGCTTGGTTCGATCTTTTCCAACTTGCTTCTTGTACTTGGATCCTGTTTCTTCTTTGGTGGTCTGATACATCAGGAACAAAAAATTCAATGCTACCTCCGCGTCGGCGAATATGGGCTTGCTAGCTCTCAGCAGTATTGCTCTTGTCTTACCCACGCCCTTTGCGGAATACTATGAAATTGACGATGCAAAGGTGTTGATGGTGAGTCGTTTGGCTGCAGTGTTCCTTCTCTGTATGTACGCACAACTATTGGTGTTTCAATTACGGACGCACGCAAATATGATACAAAACGAGGAAGGAGAAGAAGAGCAATCGGCAAGAATATCCATGGCCGTCGCGCTTTGTGGGCTCTCACTCGTCACGCTGCTTGTGACTGTTTTTCGGACTTTTTAGTCGACTCGATCGATGGCTTCACCGAAGCCAGTGGCATGAGTCGAACATTCGTAGGTATTATTTTGCTACCCATAGTCGGAAACGCGGTTGAGCATATTGCAGCAGTTACTGTCGCAATGAAGGACAAAATGGATCTGGCCATGGGGATTGCGCTGGGGAGTAGTGTACAGATTTCTCTCTTGGTTGTACCGCTGACGGTTCTTGTCGGGTGGGCCACCGGCGTCGACATGACTCTAAATTTTCCGCATTTTGAGATTATCCTGTACATATTGTCTATTTTGACGGTGTCTATCGTTTTGTCGAACCCGACATGTAACTGGCTAGAAGGATCACTTTGATTACGACGTACTTCATGATTGCAGTTGGTTTCTGGTTTGAAGATATCGAGAATTACTGAGACATAATGGTGAAGCGTAAGACCATATCGTAAGGGAGAGTTAACACGAAAGTAGATTTTGGAATTTTACTGGAGTATAAAGTAACTGTCAATGGAATTTAATAAGCATAGATGTGGATTGATGATCTATGTTTCATTGTGGCCAAGGCTTTGGCGGTTTATAAAACAAAGAACAGAGCAACATATTAACCTGAGAACAAAAAAATCGCAGCGTGGATTCTCTTAGATCAGTAGTAGTGCCCCACCTTGGACAACCTAAGTAACAATGTGGCCGCGCCCTCCTCATCGGATGACGATTCAATGTAGGCATTGTGCTTATCATTATACTCGTAAGGAACGTGATTTGACGCTGCACTGGTTGAACTCACTCGGCGAGGGCACGGATTACTCTTTAGATCCGGAAAACATATCGCAGGGGACATGTTAATGCTGTCGAGCGATTCATCTGAACATCCGCGCTCCACCAGCGTACGAATGTGTTCCTTCTGGAGTGTTTTCGCAGAGACTCCCAGGTCTTCTTCCACCGTGTGAATGGCAAGTTCTTTGCGCTCGCGTCGACCTTCCGACGTTTTAGCTGATTCGCAAGGTTCAACACGACGGAGAAGAAGCACAGACGCAATTTCATCCGAAGCGATCTGCGCTAGATCCCGGTTTACCCACAAAGCCGTTGTGGCTGTTCCTGTGGTACTGAAAGAACGCACATGGACGAATCCGTAGTAGTTCAGTTGTCTGCGAAACGTCTTGAAGTTTCGTGTGTTGAAATACTGCGGCAAAATAGTCTTTGCGAACACGTCCGTGCTATGAAGGACGAGCAAGCCGCGACGCCATTCGACGATCCCAGAACCTTTTCGGCCAGAAGCATGTCGTGCAGGCGGCGAACAAACTTGTTGAGACGGGCCGCTGATCCTGAGGAAGCGCTTGGTTGGATAGTCGTCTTACTTGGAGGTGGGACGCAGAAATCTGAAGGAACGGAAAAAATGAGAGGTGAGATGAATTGCAGAAGGAAAAACGAGAACCGAATGAAATGATTGTGTCTGTCCTTCTTCCGGTTCATCCGATGGATTTTTCCCGCCATGTCAAAAGTCTGAACCACAGACAACTCGTGACCCGACCAACGATAATTCTCGTTCGACTTTTCGTGTTCTTCACCATGGCGAAACGTTTCTCGAAATACGCACCTGTATTGAATCTGGTACAATCGAGTGCCAGCGTTTCCTTCGTCAAGCGCAAAGCTTCTTTTGCAATCTCCTGCATAGCGAGCTTCGTATCTTTTGAAGGTTTGTCTGAGGCAGTAAGTGCAGGTTGAAGCGGGGAGCTGAGCGGATAGTAGCTATTTCTGCCGTTTCCGTGAAGTGCAGACGACGGTGAGTAGATCATTGCCGGCGAAGTCATTGTTTTCGGTATATAAGTGTGTTCAGTGTGACGAGGAGTAGCCGTGGTAGCTGGGTGGTGATATTTATTGAATGCCGACAACCTTGCATTCGCGAGGTGTTCGGTAACAATTTTCGCTAATGAGAAAGAGCTCTTCTTACACCAATATGATCTTCAGCGCAAAGCCAAAGAGTTAACGCTAAAGACGTGAATGTGAATAGGATCCCTGTCCAAGGCGCTGGATGTATTGTCTTTTAAAAGGAAGAAGAAGGTTGAAAAATCCAAAGGATAAACTTCTGTCCAAGGAGGAAAATCGCTGGACTCCGCCGACGACACTTTCGACACCTCGATCTTTCGTGTCAAGAAAACTTTCCGGAAGGCGAAAAGCCTTCGTTTCACCTTTCGCCCATAAACAATGGAGGGGTGAGTGTATCACACAAAGTGTACTCAAATCCTTGAATCCACTGAGGTTGTTCGCAACAATGTGAAAGTGTCTGACAACCATGCCAGTGTGACAGGAAATTCTGACGTAGAAAGGAGAAAAGAACAAGGAGAAGAGCCCCGTTCTCGAAGAAACAGACATAGTACACTTTCACTTATACTTCCGACTTTGCTCTCAGTACTCAATGTAGTTGAACAGTACATTCTGTAAGAAATCTTCAGTACCGCTACGACAGCCATTCAAAACTCAACTGAAAAACTAAGGACAACAGATTTTCCGCACCGCATCACTTACTCCAGGTTGCGTTGGATTTTATCACAAAAAATTTACTCTCCTCTTCCTACCTACCATCACCCAAAATTCAAAAGCATCGTCTGGGTCACAGATCCATCAGACAAAAAATTCGCGCCGGCGACTTCGACACAAGATAGATTCACAACGTAATCATGAGCTCTAGCATTTATTTCATGTGATAATCGTTCATATCGAAGCCAGTTTATGAAGTCACACCGAAAATGAATTTCTGTGAACCTGTGCATCACTGTCAACTCGGATACTTTATTGAGATTTTTCAAGGGTAATTCTGTTTTCAGGCAAAGTCGAGTTGTTTCAAGAATAAATCAACAGCACCCTGCAGTTGATGCACCTGGTACGCTGTGTGCTCCGCTCTCGACAAAAGCAACCTCTACTAACTAGCTGGCCGTCTCATGTTTCAACTGGTTGATCTGCTCTCACATTTTCTGATGAGTGGTTACCCTTATGACGTGCTTTCAATCGTCTAATCACGGAGCGAACAAATGGCATGGGTTCGGGGCTAGCATTTGCAATTTCGTTAGCGACAGCAAAATCTCCCATCTTGGCATTGGCGACTGCCACGCAATAGATAATTTTGCTGTTCAAAAGATGCTTTCGTCGCTCTTGGTGAGAGCTCGGACCACCGACGTGGCAGTGTCTACCTCTTTCGCATGACATAACATTTCAACATAGTCTCGAAGAATATACTGCGTTGGAGGAATCCCTTGACGCTCCATGTTGGAGAATGGTATCCGCAGCAGCGAGTACTCGCTGAATAACTTCGTCGCTGATTCCCGACTGAGTCCGCCGACTAAGATGCTTGCCAATCGCCTCCATTGCAAAACTAAAACTATCGCTATCCATTTGCAGATTGAATCGCGGGATGACTTCATCCGCGATGGACAATGCTGCATCCAGGTCTCCTCGCTCCGCGGCAGCTGAAAGTACAGCATTGATGGCAGCCTGGGAAATCGGACAGCCTTCTAACTCAAGTGCGCTGAGTTCATTCAGTGCGATATCAATATTACGGGGAGAGCTTCTACATGCAAACAAATTGTCAGATGACAGCGACGCGGAGAAAAAGTATCACAAGCAAGCAAATTCAATTCTCACGTACCTCATTTGTGCAGACATGCTTCGTAAAAGTGCCCGGGAAACAGTGTGCCCTTTTGTTGCATTTCATCTAATACAATAAACGCCTGTTTGTACGTAGCTGGTCGAGCACAAAAGGTCACTATCGTATTTTCGTAAATCCCAATGGACGGTTCTAAGTCCAGTTTCGTGACAATATCCCAAATTGGCATGATCAAGTCACCCATTCCAGTCTGACCGGCTGCAGTCGAAAGCGCTTCCAGCATGGCCATATCCATGGGATATTCTTCCTGCGGTGCCGTAGACGATTGCTGCAATAGCACGATACCTTGCAAAATCCGCTGAACCGCCGCTATATCATCTGTATAGGAAAATAATTTTGCAGAGCATTCATCACTATATTCCCACTCGGCCGCCGCCCCACTTTGACGGATTCGAGAAAGATTTCATCGTACGGAAGATTCGATCTTCGATTGTACTTGGACGTGGCCAACAAGTGATTCCAATACCCCGGTGCTACTTGAAATTCTTCCTTGCGCACATAATGATAAATCTGTCGCGCCAAATCACCGAGCGAAACGAATTTCTGCGTCATGAGCGACGAGACCAAGACGGGAAAACACAATTCTTGTCCCGATCGATCCAATTGTTGCAATTCTTGCACCAGACTGCCGACAACGACATTTCGATCGCGCGTTGTGCAATTGGTCGGATTCAAATATTGAATCGATTCGCACATTTGTCGGTACATATCCGCGTATGCCGTAATGTCGCGACCATAATCTTCGGCTGTGAGTGTCCGGTACGCTTGCAAGACATGATAGGCCGGAACTGGGTGTCGAAAGAGTTTGAAAAAGAGATCACGGACAATTTTGGGTGAAAAGTGTAGAACGAGATCTTCTTGAATGGCTTTTGAAACAGAGGCCACGCTTGATCGGGATTTTTCTGTTTCAGCCATTCGTCCATTTCGCGTTGTAAATTGTGGGCTCGTTGCTGTTCCGTGGGTGGGAGTGACAAGGACATGATGTTATTCAAGCGCGTCGTTGAAGAGTGTTCAAACGAGGGCAAAGTCGAAGGTTGTGAAGATGATGTTTGCTGCTTGAGAAATTGAGCAGCTTTTGACATGTCTCGTTGTTTCGACGGTAATGGGGATGCGGTACTATGAGTAGGATATTCGATTGGTTCGGCTGCGCTTGTCCATCGGGGTGCGAATTGACTCGTCGTCGTTGATTTTGTTGAGGAGGACGCTGTGTGGCGTTCTATTTGGTCATTCTCCGCAGAATTTTCTTCCACGGTTGCTTTTCCCAGTGATTCAAAATGCTGAATCCACTCACTACTTTTCAAAACCAAAGGCTGTCGCGTCGTCACGAGGAGCGTTTGCCATAAATGACGCTGCGTTTCCATGTGCAGCGTCGTCGAGCACGAACGAGTTTGTAGCAGTCGTACAGCAATCGTTTGCGATCGTAATTTCCACATTCGTGTGTATATTCCGTTCGAACTTGAATATTTCAACAAGAATAATAGGCTATTATCGTCTATCCTTTCGTTCAAATGCTTCTGAGAAGGTAGGAACGAGCTCGCAAAGAAGAAATAAATAGTCCATCTGCTTTTTTTTTTTTCAAACGACGAGTGGTAGTAGGTTCTCGATTGGTCTGGCCGTCCTTCAAGGAACGATCTAGTGTCGTACCGTAACTAGATTGACTCACCAGTCACTCAAAAGACTTCACCCCGAACGAACGAACGAACGAACGAACGAATGAGATGATCGAGAAAAGGAAGATAAACAGATAGTTTTCATTTCCATTCTATAGTCTCTAGTAAAGTATCCATTTTCATTTATTAATATGATCTCATCCAGAATAAAAACAGCAGGAATACGCATCGTTGCTGCACGTTGTGCTCATAAAACGGCCGTACCTTCTTGTTCCTTTGCCTCCAGCCGACAACCTGCAAGACAGCATGACACTTGTTTCCATCTGAATACTATAAAACGATTCCTCTCGACAAACAATAATGACGAGAATAAGGAACTAGAAGAACAAACGACTACATCAGCACAACAAATCCCCGGAACTGTTCAACGCGGCAGCGGCAAGCAATTGGCAGTCGTGTACACGTGCGGCGTCTGCAATACACGCAGCATGAAACAATTCACGGAACGGGCCTATCAACAGGGAGTCGTCATTGTGCGCTGCCCCGGATGCTCACGGCAACATTTGATTGCGGACCGGTTGGGGTATTTTGAGGATGGTCATTGGGATATTCAGAAACATGTTCTGCAGAATCAAGAAAAGAGGCGGAATTCGAGAGTGTACTCGAGATTGATTTGGAAGATTTGTTGGGAAAGGAAAAATTTGAGCAGCTGTTGCAGCAACACGACCAGGTTGTAGAACAAGAAATTGTAGTCTCTGGGGAAGAAAAGGGTGCAAACGACAAGAGTTTGTCCTAAACTCATTTTCGTGCTTTTCATAGTAGGAAACAATTCGAGCTAGAGAATAATAAAAGAATTATTCTTGTTTTCACGAGACACATTCATGCTGTAAATCATTCTTTTCTATCTCTTTTCGTTACTTTAAGCCAAAGCAAATGCTTCGACCGTTTTCCCTCCATGCTCACCGAGCTCGTAATGGAAGGATCAACGGCACTCAGAATCTTCTTTTCCGTATTGGCCGCCTCCAACGCCTGAATGACCAAAGCAGCCACGTCTTCCCGATGAATACTACCAATGGCCGTGTTATCCTCGGTCAAAATAGCCTTGCCGGTCGCCGGTTCACTTTTCAAGCCCCCGGGCGTACAATCGTCCAGTTCATGTTGGTATAATACTTGATGAGAATGTTTTCGGCCTTTTCTTTCGCCATCAAGACCGGCTTGAGTGCTTCGAAAACATTCGGCGGCGCCGCTTCCTTACTACTACCACAACCAATGCTGGTGACCAAAATGACTCGCGTGACACCCAAAATTCCCGCACTCTCAATGACATTGTTGTTTCCATCGTAATCAATGCGCTGTCCTTGATCGGCCGTCGATCCACCCAATGTCGTAATGGCCGCATCACATCCATCCATGGCATTTTCGACCGTCTTTTGGTCAAAGGCGTCTCCGACAATGGCCGTGCAGCCTTCTACGGCATTGAGGAGTTGGGCGTCTTCTTCTTTGCGAACGAGCGTGACGACATTGCGGCCGGATGCAATCAATTGATCGACGAGGCAGCGACCGACGCCTCGGGTTCCGCCAGCGACAAAGACCTTTTGTAGGCGTCGAGTGTCGTTGTGGAAGATCGAGTGTTGGGAGTTGTTGGAAGGGCAGTAAATGCCGAAGCAGAGTGGACGAGAAGTAGTACGAAAAAAGAGAAGAGATTCGTGACATGATTTTGTTGTAGTTGTAGTTGTTGATAAAATCTGGTGGTTGATAATCTAGAATCGACGACACCACAACATTTACTATTTCCAAACAGGAGAGGCGTTTCGTAGGTGGATGTTGAGAGAACGAGAGTGTGTGAGTTTTGGCTTTGTTGAAGTTTGGGTTGAAGCCGAGCGAACCGCACACGAGACTCTTTGCGTATCGCTTCTAGTGGTGTACTGCCCCAGATATGTGGAGCGCAGTACAGACGACTGACGACAGTACTTTTGACAGAGGTTTTGAGTTGTCCGAACGGGATACGACGACGACGACGAGATCGGCGCAAAAGCGAGGCGAAACGTCTCTCACACTCCTTGCTCTCTCGCCCCATTGCGCTGTTCCCATTTCTCGCAAAACCAAAACATCCAGCAAGGGTTTTGCTTGCATTCTATTCGAATAAATCACTTCAACACAGTCACTTCTTTTCCACGACGCGAAAAGTGAACGCATTTCTTCGCCGCCTTAATATCCGAATCGCGTGCCCCCTACGTTCGAAGAAAATCATCGAACGGGGCTACTCCGTTATGGAGGAAGTGAGCGGATCGAAACTGCCATTCACCATTCCGCGTCACGTCTGCGGATCAAACGAAAAAATCATTTCCATTCATTCCCGAAAACAATTCACCAAAGAAGAGCGCGCATTGGTTCTCATATTGATTGGCCCAGGAATCGGGATATCGGGATCCCACCCGAACTCACATGGAATGCCCGCGGATTGGACAGGCAGCGTGCAGGCAAATGGCCTAGGATTGTGGCTATGCAAAGCCACTCCCAAGTCCATGCGTGGCTCAAGCAGGTCATGGAGGCGTTGAATGCTGGCGATCCGGAGTGTGCGCTCGAATGTCCACACAAGGGTTTCACAAAAGGAACTCACTCGACAAGCTGGATCAGGCTCATCCGGGGTATGTGCGAGAATTGTTCTCCTACGCTCGGGGAATCGGAGGCCCGCGTGCGACGTTTGCGGAATTGGACGAACTGATGAAAGCACAAAAGTGCCGATCCTCAAGAAGAACGACCGACCGACCGACCGACCGACCATTTTAAAATTCCACCGAAAGCAGGTTGCGGATTGGTGTCGAGCCAACGAGGGCGTCGAACCGAGCACCGAGACGGACTATGACCTATGAGGCGTTCTTGATGCTTGCTTTTCAAGTTATTTTATTTTGTTCTTTTATACTTAGCTCTTTTTTATCATATGTAATACTGACTTGTTTTTTCATTTTTATTCGGACGCCTTTTGTCCATTCGACTCAAGATGTTTTCATCCACCCACGGAGCCAGGGCCAAAGCCGCACCGAGTCGTACAGGAACAAACGCTCGGGCAATGTTGGCTCCGGCAAAGATAAACGCCAAGACAGCCGCACGGTCGGTATTGTCGTTGAACACATCGGGCCAGTGTCCTGTCGATTGATAAAGCGCAGTTCCTGCTACCGGAAAGGCTACAATCCAAAGGCGAGTTCGGTCAAAACATACGCCAGAGTACCGGCCACGCCAAACTTTTGACATCTTGCATGGACAAGCCCGAGTCTCCCATGGACGGCATTTGAAATCCGCCGCCGGATGATTTACTGTAGTATTGATACGCCGTAATGGCAGGAATTCCGGCAATCATGGCCGTGGCCACAATAGGATTCACAGCAAACGGCAAATCCAATCCCAATTCACCGTATTTCATGACATAGGATGACACCAAGGTCGCACCCGCCAATTTGGCGGCCAATTGCACATTGCTCTGTTCCACGGGCTTGGTCTGCAATGGCATGACAGCAATGCCATCCGCCACCAACCCCGTCGGACTCGTCGGATTTTTGGGAAACGGATTGACTTCATCCAATGTCCATCCATTGCTCCGCGCCAATCGAAACGCCGCAATCATGCACGTCAAATTCCCCAACAAGGTCAAACCCGCTTGACTGGTGACCACAAACTGCAAACTGGGATCATTGTAGAAAAAGTGGTAGGTGCACGCACAAATCCCCGACGCATGCAGTGGCAACATACCCCACGTGAGTCCTTTCCATTTTTCATTCTGCGTGACTTCTGCATACTGCCACACCAGATTCATGGCAAATAGATATTCAAAGACGGAGGAGAAATGAATCGCCCACGTTGGAATGGAGAGTGCATTGTTGGGTTCATTGTGTGACACAAAGGGGAGTTGCGTGACCCATTCTGTGGGCAAATTGCCCACACCGGCCAAGAAGGGTGTATGGGGATCACTGATAAGTTGGGGTCCTAGCGCAAGGCACGCCGCAAAGGCGGCGGCGACAGATAGGGCAATGTTGCGTGCCTTGGGGTGATTCGTTTCTTGTTGCGTCATGGCTTGGTTCAATCCGAGGACCTGTGTGTGAGTGATAAATAGTGAGTGTTATTCATTCATTTATAAAAAACCATTCATTCATTCATTCATTCCTACATTTCATTTCAAATACGTACAATGAGAATATTGGCCACGGTCAACAAGGACTCGGCACCTCCGTGCAAATAATCCACATTCGCCAGAGACGTCCCATAGACCGACCGACTGACAATGCCCGACGGAATGGTGCTTAGCACAAACAAGAGCACATACTGGAACCCCAAATTGGCCGTATCATTCAAGCGATTGCCGCGAAATTGCAAAAAGTAGAGAAAGAGTAAATAAGGCAAGAGGGAGGCTTGAAAAAAAATGCCGGCCAGATTCTGGCCTTGGTCGGTAAAGGAGAGGAGTAGTTGTGACGACATGAGTGTGTCGGGGATTGCGGTCATGAGCGTATCAGCATTCATCATCAGTTCAGGAATCATATGACTCGCGGTGGTGATGGTAGACGTGCGTTGTTGCAAGAGCAGACGCGTCGTCGGCACGACAAAGGTTTCGCCGGCCGTCAGTAAGCCGCAAAGCAGTAGTAATCGCATTTGCCGAGATGTTTGTTGCAGTGTGTTCGTCGGATATGAATTGCTTCCGGCTTGGTGGAATGAATGAGTCTTTTTATATAATATGCCGATGATATCACAATAATCCGATGCAACAACAACAACAACAATCCGATGCCAAAAAAGAAAGCAACAACGCACAAACATCCTTCGTCCGTCCGTCCGCTGCCAGAGATACCTCGGGACTTCAAGTTCCGGGTTCGCTGATGATGTCATTGTACAATTTACTGCCCTGTGCAATGTTCACGGAAAACTGACTCGAAACGAGGATCGGATCGGTTGCAACAATAACACAAAGCAACAACAAGACGAGACGGAGGTTGTGTGTTGTCATTCATTCATTCAATCATTCATTCAATCAATCAATCATTCTATTTTATATTTTTTATTCTCTCGAAACAATCATCAATCAATCAATCAATTAATCAATGAAATTCTCCTTGCCGCCTTGTGTGCCATTGCACCTTCTGTCGCGGCGTTTACTGCCGTTCATTCCAATCACAAGCAACCTGCTCTTCGCTTGCACGCCACAACACTCACCGTCCCCGACCGCGTCGCCCCCGATGCGGGTTACGTTCCCGATTGGGAAGATCGACCGGGATTGACACCGGAAGAATTCATGAAGAGTGATATGAGTAAACCGGATTTGTCGGGCATGTGGGAATGTCCCTTGACGCGTTGGAATACCGAGGGGTGCGTGCGTGTGGTGTTGTTGCAAACATTTATTTGTGTGCTTTCGTTCTCACTTCATTCTTTACTCACTTTACACTACTCAATCTTCTCTTTCCTACAGCATCGACATTGTGCAGGCCCAAAACAAGCCGCCCAAGTACCCCACTGTCCTCTCGAATTACGAGCATCCGACGCGGACAATCAAGCCGGTGCCGCTTATTTTGCCAAGAACAAGGACCAAATTCGCCAAGATTTGTTGAAACACGGCGCCATTTGGTTGCGGGGCTTTGAATTGACAAAGTCCGTGCAAGGATTTCGGGACATGTACGAAGCGTTGGGTTTGGATCCGTGCTTGGATCCTTTGCATTCGTCCGGATTGCGCAAATTTGCGTCGGAACGGGATGCACTGTACGAAGAAGTCAACAAGCCCAGTTTGCGGCAACATTATATTGGGTTGCATTGCGAGTCGACCACCAAACGAACGGCGGCGTATGCGGCCTTTGTGTGTTTTCAAAAGGCGACGGAAGGGGTGGCGTTCGACGGCGCGGCCATTTTACGAATTGGATACCAAATTGGATACCAAATTGTTGAAAAATTGTACAGCGCATCAGTGCATCAGTGTCAGTAATTTGGATTTGCCGCCGGCGTTGCCTGGATTTGTGAAGGAAGGATTCAAAAAATGTGGTGGATGCGGCCGTGGCGCCCAAATTTGATATGGATTTGGAAATGATTTATGAAGCGGATGGGAAACCGGGGCGTTTGCAGGTGAGTGTTGTCTTTGTGATATGTATATTGTATTTGTTGTAGTGTATTTACTAAAGCACTTTATTACGATTTCAACAGGCTGTCGAGACTGCGGAATCTCCGATTAACCGTCACCCCGTGACGGGCCTTCCGGTTTGGTTCAACAATGCCCACAATCACGCTCGAAAACTTCGTGATCGCCGTCCCTGTGGTGTTCCAGAAGTAGGCATGACGGAAGTGTTTTATGCGGATACCATGGAACCACTTTCATTGGAAGACTGTCAAGAGATTAAGCGTGCGTCGGAAAAACACATTACAGCCTTGTCCATGGAACCGGGGATGTGCTCTTGGTGGACAATTACCGCGCTTTGCATGGTCGTGATGTGTTTCAAGGGGATCGGTTCCATGCCGTTTCGTGGTTTACGTGGGACCAGGAACCCGAATGGCGTGGCGATGAAAAGCGCATTGTGGAAAAGAATGGGTTGAATCAGGCCATTAACAAAATGATGGATTGGTTGCCCAAGGATTTCGAGTCCAACCAAAGTTAGTGCAGCAATGAATCGAGAAGAAGAGCAGAAATGTTGACAGAAGATCATTATAACGGACAGAGGGAAAGGAAAGAATAAGCTAGCAAAGAATCGTGACGTGTGTGTATCTGTGCGTTCCATCTCGCGACCGACCCTCAACGATTGGACAACAAACAAAACACAAGCAACTAACAAATAGTACATATTATTATTATGTTCATGCTGATACCCATGTTTTTCATCCTTACTATTTTTTCAAGTTTCGTATGTATTGATCCGACACAACGTGTGGATTGACAAACCAAACATCATCTCGCATCCTCCTCTTTGAAACCATCTTGCACCCATTCAAAATGGGCATGTGGCATTGGGAATCCACCAATGTCCGTATCCCCAATCGATCATGGTTCGTTGGGCGACCCACGGTGCGCGGGGAAGATATGAATTGGGATGACCTTCCCGATTGCCACCGGCGCCGACAATGAAATAAACGGGAGCCTTGTTTCTGGAATCGACTTGACCATATTTCATCGATCGCGTCCGCAGATACGCATGATCGTGTCCCGACATGACCCAATTGACTCCGTATTCATAAAACATCGATTCCATGGAATGCTTCATATTCCTGGATTGCACTTCATCGACATGACTATCAAAGGTAGTATAAAAGGACAATGAAAGACAACCAACAACCATGGCGTGACGGTGCGATCAAACCGCAGTCGCAATTCTTCTTCGAGCCAGGTGTACTGTTCAGAGCCAAAGGCGGAGTAGGTATACGAATTCAACACAATGACATGCACGAGACCGTGTTGATAGGCATAGAAGGAATTGCCGTAGACATAGTACCCAAAAATTCACTCGGCGTCGAACAACTCTTACTCCATAGTGAATTTTGATATTCTTCGGTGATAGGACTCATTTGTGCCGGACGAATGCGATTGGGATTGTAAAAATAATGTTCGTACGGAACAAAAATGTCGCGTGTGGTCGTGTCGCATTCAATTTCATGATTGCCAGCAGCGACATGAACGGGTGTCGTTTCAACAAGGGCGCCATGAGCTGAAACCACGAAGGCCATCGTGTGGGATCCGAATCCGCATACGACATGTCTCCCACAATGAGGAGATGTGTAATCGGATGCTCATTATTGACATTCGTTTGCATGTTCTGAACAGTCCTCAACGAATGCTCCGTTTGACCTAGATCTCCGACGACCGCAAAAGAAGTCGGCTGCCCTGGCAAGGGTGGCGTCCGGAAGGCATGCTTACTGAACAAGTCTTGCTTCTTACCAGAACTAGTACTGATTTGATACCAATACTCTTGCTCTCCAGCCATCAGATTCGGCAGTTCGACGTGATACAGCCAATCGCTGTTGAATACTTGATTTTGTGTCTGTTGAGACGTATAAGCAAATAGCAGGGGCAGATCTTTAACGTGAACAGATTTTATGTCTTCTTCACTTTCCAAACCGTATCGAATAGACGGAACGATAGCACTACGGTCGCACTGCCGATCGATGGCAAACGAGACCGTCATGGAAACGCGCCCTACTTCATTGACATTGTTGCGTTGCGCCAAATGAATGTGTTTCGGAGAGCAATCAATAGAATTAGGCCTAGAAGTTTGTGAAAAGGCGAAACAACAAGCCGCAGCAATTCCAATAAGGAGCACAAGACGACGCACCGCACTGCCGTCTTGTGGATCATCATCCTTCGTGTCCTCTTCCCCATAACGAAGAAGAGGACGACGGACTTCTTTGTCGTCGCGAATGAACATGTTCCTGTAGCTGAATCGCCGTGCCATGACAATGATTCTGTTTCTAATGAGTTTGCTTCAATCGTCAAGAATAGTAATCAATCGTTGTTGACATTCTTCGTTCAATTTCATCTCAAGAAACGAAAACGGTCAAATTTTTCTTTCTTCTTTTTTTAGGATCCCTGTCCATAGTCGTACTGGTTCTTCAAAACGCGCCTTCCATCGTCTGCAGTGTGTCCGTTTCAAACGCAGATTGCGCGCTTTTTTTTTCGGGAGAGAGCACATTTTTTTATGTTTTGTCTCGGTTGCGTTCAAAAAAAAGAAAAAGAACTTTTTTTACTTGGATCGTCGTAGAGAATGCTGCAGCAAGCAAGAAGTCCCTGTTCCCGCGCCCCATCCACGCTCGCCTCTCGCCATGATTTTGATTGTCGCACACAAGTGCAGCATCTGCTGAGATACAATCACACACAATAGTGCAGCATCTGCACCTTATTTTGAAATACAAGAAATGCCTCACAACAAAAGATCAATCAGAGCAAAACAAACAATAAAAGAAGGGTCGCAAGCAGGCTGCGGAGCCCTCACAGAGACCGTTGTTTCAGCTCAATCAAGACGCACTTCCAGCAGCACCCAATGCGGCCGAGAGCGGCGGATATTACGCAATGTACAAGGCAGCGACTTTGCAGTTTCATACTTGGATGTCGAAGGAAGCCTGCCCGAATTCCAAAATGACGGCGGTCGGTGATTACCGCAAGGGTGTACAGCTCATCTTGCAACACAATCGAAATGTTTACTTGAAAGAAGGAGAGAAGAAGGACTTTATTGTGGCACCGCCGAGATCATGGCGAGTCTCGCTACAAGCATTCGGTTGCGAGAAAAGTTGCAGCGAAACGCGTGGAGTCTGAGTGATGAGGAGTCTGAGAGTGATCTCGGGCATCGATACATTATCGACGTGTTGAAATATTGCTCGACTGCTCTTCGATTTTCAAACCGGATTGCAGTTATCGTCGTCAAGGCAGACGACGACGGCGAAGTTCGAGCGCAGGATGCGATCGGCGGTCGCTTCCATGCATTGACGCTCGACGACAGTGACAGTGACTCGGACAACGAATCAGAATGGGAAGAAGTCGACTGTGATATCAAGGACGGAAACTACCGAAATATACTGGAGTCGAGGTCGAAGCAGAGGTCGACATTCACGAACAGCTCTTGAAAGGCGACGACTTATTCCAGGCGATTGCTCTTTTCTATACGATGGATCATTTGATGGGCATCAGCCGTCAGCATTACAAGCTCTTTAAAGACTACATGCGAGGGGATCGGTCTACTGACCAAGCTTCGGGATGCATGCAGCAAGTCCTGCAGTGTGCGTTTGTGGTGAACCTGGTTACAGACACTGTGAACCAAGCCGAGATTGAATTGAAATGGAACATCCGCATCTTTCATCGTTTTATCATGTCTTGGCACTTGTGGTTTTCAAACCATTTATTGCTGAGGCGAACCAGCTCATCGACAAGACCAAACTCGAAAAGGATCCTCACATGGCGCTACAGTTTGTGGCTGAACTTATCGAGTACACATTCCCCATCGATCGCAAAGTCGCTGTACTTTCCTCGATTGTGAAAAGGTTCATGAAGAAATCAGGTCTCGAACGCCAATTGATTAATAACTTGGCGGATCACATCCAGGCGATGTCGTTGTTTGAAGTTGTTCTGGGCCGCGTGGAGTGCGCTGAAAGCGCGGAAATGGCTTCAGCGGGGTAAAGTCCCATCAGTGGCTCTTCCCGTTCAAAAATATCGGAGGTGATAGTTGCATTTTGAACACGCAGAGAATTGTCCAGATAATTATGAGCGATATGAAGGGTTTGGCAGTGTCCACTGGGCTTTGGGGACCGCAGTTTGAGGAAATGATCAGTCCTGCGAGCCGCATACGGGGTGATCTTGATGAAGCGCTTTTGAATCTGCTTGGTAAAATCACGAAGGACTGCATGAAGGCAAAGATGTATCCATTGCATGACCGAAATTATTTGATGACAGTGAACGATTTGTTGCGCCGGCACATAAAGGGTGATCTGTCGAGACCGGTACCCATTGCTCTGTCATTCGGGCTGCATGCAGTGTTGATGTCTATCTTCGTCCTTCAAGGAAATGGTGATCTGGCCCGTATTGCTAAGTGCACCAAACAGTCCTACGATATGCTATTCGAGCAATTTCGGACTTTGTCGGATCGAGACCAAGCACCCGAAAACACTTCCTTTTTCAGACGATTGTTGGGTTCCTCGGTGATCTTACGGGCCGTATGGGTCCCAATCCAACTGAGGTCCCCAGTGAGGTGAGATGGTCGCGTTTTGGAACCCCGTGATTGGAGGAGAACGCATGCTTTATTGGACGTATCTACTCTCCGTTGGCTTGGGGCATCAACTGTTGATACGTTGGGTCAATTGACATTCACGCTTCACATGTACAACGCGCTCCGGTCCCGTGATCCCAGTCTCGATATTCCTTTTCTGACGCATATGGACGACGTATTCAAGGACATCAAAGCAGTTTGGCCTCAAGGAAAGCCGGAAAAGGGATTCTTTTGTAAGGCGTTTTGTACAGCGATGGGCTTGACCGAAAGGGCAGCCACGCGCGTAGTCTCTGAACTTGCAGCAAATGAAGATCCATTCTATGTCGGTTCCACGACGATCGATCCGGGTGATGTGAAAAGGTAAGAAAATATCTCGCCGCAAGCTGTTGTGTAGAAAAGCAGACATGTGGGTTCCTATCAAAGTTGTTTACACTGGCCTATCATACAGACAAAAGTATTCGGGGTGCGCCCCGATGCATTTAGTGCTTCGTATCGACGTGTTGTTCAACATGACTTTGGGTACGAAGATCTGGAGAACCATCATCCCGTACGAAATGCGAAGGCAAACGAGAGTAGTTCTAAAGCAAAAAAGGATCATGTTGAGTCTCATGTTGATTTATTGACGAAAATCGATTTGGCTTGTGATGCAATAAATGATGATGGAGAAACTATTCTTCCGGTGAACTTCCTTGCAGTCGGATCAATTTTGCTGGAGTTCGCGAACGCTTTGTCTGATCAAATGGGATGGTCAAGTATGGTCCAAGAAGCTCTGCAGAAGAAGAAGGTTCACTTCTATAACAAGATTAAAGGAGGTGAGCTCCTTGCGACGGGCTTTGTCGCATCCGATCTCGACAAGAAGCACCAAGGTTTATCCCACATTTTGATGTATTTCCTGTCATGCCTTGACCGAGAGTGCAACGATCAACTGCCCGCGGAAGCCGATGCGGATAAAGTTTCTACCTTTTCGAAGTTGTTCTTCGACAAGGTAGAGAAAGGACGCTATTTCTTTTTCGTTGAGGAGGAAAATGATTCCATTTCAAATCGGCGCAATCACTTGTAGATGATCGTAGATGCTGGTAAGAACAACTGAGGCAAGTCCAAGGAAACTTATAAAAAGTATAGCGGAGCGATTACTTTATAAATGCTTAAATGCTTGATTTCTGGAGACTTTGAATTTCGTGGCAGAATCTACTATGGGGTAGTAACGAGTTTGCCCCAAGTACCTGGTAGCCTATGCTATTTATGATAAACGATCCAAAGAATCGGGACTCCTTTCTCGTGTGGACGAGCGACTTTTGGCTTCATCCGTGAGCCAGGGCCCAAGTAGGTGCGACTGTCATTGCAGAAAAAGCCCCAGTTTATTGACTTTGTTGCGCTGCGCTAAATGATTGTATTTGCGAGAACAGTCGACTACGTCTGTTGAGAACGAAGCTAGATACAACGTCAGTAGTACTCTAGCAGTCGAAAGAACCAGAAGAACCGTCGTCGTCGTTTCCTTTCCATGAAGACGACGACGAGCTTCACCTTCGTCGTCACCTGAGTAAACGAACGAGTCTTTCTGATGCCCCCATGACGTGGAGCTCTACCATCGAAAGGACGAATATATAATATTGTGATCTTCTGGTTTATTCATAATAAGGTCGGCATCATCATCGTGTCAAGAACCTTTTTGCCTTGCGATCATCTTCCCGTCAAAATCATGAAAGAGTCGGACTGGTATTTTGTCTTACTGTTTTATGCCGCCAGTCGCGGTTTCTCACCATTCACCATTCACCATTCATTCCTTCGTCGTCGGGAACCGCAAAAAATCTTTTCTTGTCATCCCCTTTCACAAATTAAGAATAGGCGTCTCGTTCTCCAATAATACAATAGCAAAACACCACAGTATGCCTTTTTAATAATATAATACTTAGCAAAGTCGAAGCATGAACGACAGTGACACCAAAAAATGGGGCCAAGTCCGCGCGTCGCCGTCGGGTGCTTGTTTGACCACCGGCGACGCCGAGGACTGGCATGCCTGGCGTCAGGAACATTTGTCGCCGCTCGAGTTTCCGAAGGAAGGCTTTCATCACATCTACGGACAAGATGTCATTCAACAAGTTGATTCGCGGCCTTTGGGGAATCGAAAAAGGAGGAAGAATTGTTGTTGGACGACGAATGATGCTGAAGAAGAAAAGAAGGTCATGGATGGACGTGATTATGGTTCTACCAAGACGACGGGTGCGTACAACAAATAGAGCAAAAGTAGTAGTGTATCTTATTTGTGTGAGTATGATGGATCAACTCACAAACACATTCTTATAATCACACAGATGACGCACCGGTCGGAAGTGTCAAGGACAAGTGGAGACTGTTGCCCTACTTTTGCAACTGCGGTCTCTATTGAGACAACACGTCGATTCGTTTGATCACTTTGTCGAAACGGAAATGCAACAGATTGTCAAGAGTCCGTCGGCGCGAGAAATACGATCCGAGCATGATCCCAAATTTTATTTGCGGTATGAAGCCTGTTGGGTCGGAGAACCGTCCATGGAAGAAGATTCGTACACCATGAAGAGTATTACGCCGTTTGAATGTCGCTTGCGCGATTGTACCTATTCGGCGCCGATCTATGTCAATGTTCGGTACATACGCGGCCGCCAACCCGTCGTGAAACGCAACGTCATGATTGGACGGATTCCCATTATGCTGCGCTCCAAAAGTGCCTCCTGCGCGACAAGACGCACGATGAATTGGGGGCCATGAAGGAGTGTCCGTACGATCCGGGTGGTTACTTTATTGTGAAAGGTGTCGAAAAGGTCATTCTCATTCAAGAACAATTGTCCAAAAATCGGGTCATTCTCGAACAGGATGCAAAAGGTGTCTGTGCGAGTATCACGTCATCAACGCGTGAACGCAAGAGTAAGGCGTACATTTTAATGAAACATGGGCGGGTCTATCTCAAAAACAATACACTGGGAGAAGACATTCCCATTGTAATTGTTCTCAAAGCCATGGGGATGGAGTCGGATATGGAAATTGTGCAATTGGTGGGATGTGATCCTCCGCAATTGATTCATGCCATGGCATTGTCACTCGAAGAACCGAATCGATTTGGCATTCAGACGCAGCAGCAGGCGTTGGCGTACATTGGGGCCAAGATTCGAGTCGATCGGCTATGAATACGACGGGAGGGAACTTTCGGTCGGCCAAGACCTTGTCGCCGGCGGAGGAAGCGAGAGAAGTTTTGGCGCATGTGGTGTTGAGTCATGTTCCTGTCGTGCATTTTGATTTTCGGGCCAAGGCCATGTTTGTGGGGCACATTGTGCGGCGTGTCTTGTTGGTGCATTTGGGGAAAATGCCATTGGATGATAAGGATTATTATGGTAATAAGCGTTTGGAGCTGGCGGGGAATTTGTTGAGTTTGTTGTTTGAGGACTTGTTTAAAATATTCAACAAGGAACTCAAGCGACAAGCTGATTTGGTTTTGTCCAAACCGAATCGGGCGGAAGCATTCGATGTGGTGAAAACGATCCGACCTGACACGATCACGAATGGTATGATCAATGCTATTTCGACGGGTAATTGGGTTTTGAAGCGATTTCGAATGGACCGAGCTGGAGTGACACAAGTGTTGTCTCGATTGTCATACATGTCAGCGTTGGGAATGATGACGCGAATCAACTCTCAGTTCGAAAAGACCCGAAAGGTATCAGGACCGAGATCCTTGCAACCAAGTCAGTGGGGAATGCTGTGTCCAGCGGATACACCCGAAGGTGAAGCATGTGGTTTGGTCAAAACTTGGCCCTGTTGTCCCACATTACGACCGACGAGGATGATACCAACCCTATTGAGCGCTTATGTCGCGACCTCGGAGTCGAAGATGTCAGACGCATGTCGGGCAATGAACTGAATTCAAAGGATGCTTTCCTCGTCTTTTGAATGGTCTCATTCTGGGAATTCATCTGCGACCCTTGCAACTTGTGGAAGACCTGCGTAAAATGAGGCGCCGAGGATTGGCTGGGGAGTTTGTGTCAGTTTATTTGCATGAAGAGCAGCGCGCTGTACACATTGCAACCGATGGTGGGCGTGTATGTCGTCCACTGATTATTGTGGATCACGACACTGGACTGCCTCGATTGAAACAAGCGCACGTTGAAGCCTTGGCCATGGGAACTATGGATATTAAAGCTTTGCTTCGCCAGGGTGTCGTCGAGTATGTTGACTGTAACGAAGAAAACAATACACTGATTGCCGTGACGGAGAATGACTTGGAGGTCGCTATCAATCAGGGTCTCGAAAGTCGAAGAATGAGATATACTCATCTTGAAATTGACCCGTTTACGATTCTCGGAGTCGTTGGGGCATTATCCCGGTATGTATTATATATGCTCGTTATGCTTTCATACCATGGTATTTCACTGGATGCTAACAGTTGCTCTTCTTTCTTCAAAAGTACCCACATCATAATCAGAGTCCGCGAAACACGTACACAGTAGCAATGGCAAAACAAGCAATGGGATGTGTTGCGATGAATCAATACGTGCGCATGGATGGTCTCCTTTACAGTCTCGTTTACCCTCAGAAACCCATGGTGAAGAGCCGCACCCTGGATCTTGTTAATTTCGACAACATTCCCGGTGGACAAAACGCTTGCATAGCTGTTATGAGTTACAGTGGTTACGATATCGAGGATGCAATTATTTTGAACAAATCGTCGATTGATAGAGGTTTTGGCAGATGCATGGTGTTGAAAAACATCAAACAAGGTAATTTTTCCTTTGAATGTTGCATTGTTGTGCTCTGTAGCCATTTATTAACTCATTTTCATATCCAGTGTCCGGCGCTACGCGAACGGTACAAGAGATCGTACTCGAGGCCCACCAACTGATGCGTCGGGTTTCACCGACGGTGACCAAGACAAACGTTTCTTGAAGTATCAAGCTATCGATTTGGATGGTATTTGCAATGTGGGAGAACCCATGGACAACGGATTCATCATGGTAAACAAGGAGTCCCCTACAGACACTACGACCAATGTAGTTGGCGCTGATATTGGTTTTGGGATGGCGACAGGAAACCCAAACGTTCAATATAAGCCATCTGCGATGCCATACCGTGGACCAGCCCCATCGTACGTCGACAAGGTTTTGATTACGTCGAATGCAAATGAGCAGTTCTTGATCAAGGTGATGTTGCGACAGGTTCGTCGACCTGAGATTGGCGACAAATTTGCATCTCGCCACGGCCAAAAGGTGTGTGTGGGTTGATCGTTCCCGAAGAAGATTTACCATTCAACGATCATGGACATTGCCCAGACCTTATCATGAACCCCACGGATTCCCTTCGCGAATGACTGTCGGCAAGCTGCTCGAGCTGTTGGTGGGGAAGGCAGGTGTGTATGAAGGTCGACAAGCATACTCTTCTGCTTTCGGAGAGGAGCACGGTTCTGCTGATACGGATGTCTCAGCCTCAGAAGCCCTTCTTCGTAATGGTTTGAATTACACTGGAAAAGATATTTTATACAGTGGAACAAATGGCGAGCCTTTGGATGCTTATATATTTTCTGGGCCTGTTTTCTACCAGAAACTCAAGCACATGGTTTTGGACAAGGCGCACGCTCGTGCTAGAGGCCCCGCGCGGTACTGACCCGCCAACCAACAGAAGGACGATCTCGAGATGGTGGTCTTCGTCTAGGTGAAATGGAGCGAGACTGTCTTATTGCTTATGGAGCTTCGAACCTGATCATGGAACGACTGATGCATTCATCTGATGCATTTTCTGCTACCGTCTGTCTAACATGCGGTCTACTCCAGTACGAGAATTGGTGCCAATACTGCAGGTCAGGTGAAAATGTGGCTGATATCCGATTACCGTACGCATGCAAACTTCTTTTCAAGAGCTGCAATCCATGAATGTGCTCCCAAGACTTCGTCTTCAGGATCACTGCTAAAGATTTTCGAGTCGACGGAAAAGGTACTCTTTCGTCCTAAGAAACGGCGGTTGTCGTTGCTAGCCGCGAAAATTGACTGAGTGCACTAGGTATATAATTCTTTCGTAATCCACAAAATTCGTTAATCAAATATGTATATAGCAAGTTTCGTGGAAACGTACAGAATCAAATACGGAGTAATTACTAGCTCGAAGGTTAACACTTGAATTTGTTCGCATCGGGCCCACGAGGAAGTTTCAATTCCTCTCTACAGGCCGGCCACCGAACTCCACTTGCTCTTTCTGCCAACATTTTCACAAGCTGGTGCGCTGCACCGCCTGTGGGAAGAACACCTTCACGAAGAGGGTTTTCCATTAGTTTCTCATCGTATTCGTACCACGTATACAGTTTCCGAGCCATCTCAACCCTTTCCGCAGTCGTTCAATTTCGGCGGCGGGTATCGACTCCAAAAGCTCTGCAGTCCCCGTCGTGTCTCATTAATTGGTTGACAGGTGTTGGGATCCAATAGAGGGTATCGTAGTCATCCGCGTTGAGTCGCAATGCGAACAAATTCGCGTCCAGATTGATTCCAAAATCAAACTCGTTCGTGAATGGCCAAACAAAGTCATACGATAAAATGATCGGAATGCACTGTGCAATCAGGGCATCATAATGGCGTTTGGCGCTAGGAGAATCTCCTCCCGGACACGGACAAAAGGTGGACAACCGCATCCCCAACCCATAATTTTGACTTGCAGAGTTTGTGACAAGGTCGAAAAGGAAGGCGCGCACTTCTCGTAATCTTGCTTCATGGCTTTCCGTAACTTGGTGCATGTGCCATGGTTTCCTGCACTATAAAACTGCGGCACAGGACGGGGAGAAACCATTGGATTGTCGAGCCAACGCTTGTTCAGCCGGCAAGGCCACGGACGACATTATATTTGTCAATGTCGCGTTCTCTTTGGTATGCAACAATTGCGAGGCTTCCAAATCGAGCTTGCCATTGAACCACTCACCATCCGTATTGGGGTACGGCATGAGTATATTCTTGGCCGCGCATTTGGGGTACATGTCGACAAAGGTTTTGCTGAGTTCGACCGAAATGACAATGGAGGCGTCAACTGTTTCTGTGAATGAATGAAATGAAAATTCCCTCGTTTACTCCTTGGATGATACAATCCATGCATGGGTTCCGAAAACACCAGTATGTGATCAGCTCCTTCTCGACGCTTCCAGTATTTGGGCGTCAATCCAAAGTGCTTTTCCCATCCTGAATAGTCCTGCTTATCAATAATATCCATAATCGCTTGGCCATACGGCGATATAGAATAATCAATGTCTCGAAATTATCCATTCCTCGATGATGCTC